>JAQIXR010000243.1:0-37764 GCA_034700825.1 Quadroppia sp. Gr-Ori-00064 | reverse complement strand
TTAGTTGTGAAATGAAATTCAAGACTAAATGGGGTCTAACGAAGCATAATCACATCCATTCAGGGGTAAAACCATTTGTCTGTGAGTGGCCAGGGTGTGAAATGAAGTACGTATTGGAAAGGGGTTTTTCAATGGGCTTTCAAATGTGTTTTTCGATTTTCATAACAGATTTATAACCAATTCTCTCCTCAATGTACACAAAGGCCGACACACCGGCATTAGGAGGTATGGGTGCCATTGGAAGGACTGTCACAAGAAGTTCACCAAAAAAGACAGTCTTAACCATCATCTCATCACTAAACATAAGATGGCATTCATTTGTGACTTTCCTCAATGCGAACGACGCTATGCTGACAAAGAGGACCTCAAAAGACATCAAAAGAATTACCACAAAAACGACTCTTTAGTCGAATTGATGTGAAATTAATGTCAAACATAGTTTACAAACCGTTCACAACAATCATTACAATAATTTAAAGCATAATATTTTTTAATTACGAATTAATATAACTACAAATGAGACGAAAGTTTAATATTATTTTCATATAATTTATGAAATAATTATAACTTAAAGACAAAAATGAGTAAAAAAAAGTCAATTGAATTCAAGATCAAAATAATGTGAATATCTTTAGCGCCGAAGACATGGCTAACCGTCTGTTCCCAACACTCTCTTCAGACAGCGGTTCCTCTTTCGAGGTTCTGTTTGATTTCTTGAGTGTATTGTCCATAAAATCGGTCCAACTTTTTGTTGAATTTCATATTCCTTTCGTTGATGTAATCGATGTCCGCGTCGTCGTCGAAACGACGTCTTCGGCTGTATTTGGATCTCTTGTCGATCTGTTTGTTGAGGTCTTCGACCATACGATCGATGGCTTCCTTGGGGTCCTTATGCGAGCCGTGGATCAGACTGTTGTGGTTGGCATAGAACAACTCATCGCCCATTTTCTCCTTATTCTTCTGGTATTCCTCGAAGTCTGGCTTCAACTGTTTGGTCAACCGGTCGTATTGTCTTCTGGTGGCCGACTCGTAGTCACTGAATCCCGGGTCGGGATTGTGTTTGGCGTCCCGTTTGCGATGCCATCGCTCCGAGTCGTCCGCCTGTATGTCCAACAGCTTCTGGCGCTCGTAGTCTTCGCCCAACTCTTTGGCCCTCTCTTTAGCCAACTCTTCGTCGAGTCTGTATTGAGACAACTCCTGTCTCTTCTCCCAATTCTGTGGCAACTTTTGTCTCTTATTCTCTTCGACCACTTCTTTGTGGTTCAGACGACTCGCCTCTGTCTGTGAAGAGGAAGAAGGGATCAAATGGTGAATAAAATTCAATAAACAATTCAATGATTAAAACAAAAATGTCTTAAAATGTCTTCAAATTACTCTTTTCTGATGCAATTCACGTAACTTCTTCATCCGTTCCGCCATTTTGTTGGAACCGCTGGCCGTCGTCTTGTGATAAATGGCACTCATTTTGTGGCAAAAGATTTCAATTTAATTGCGATTTGAATACAAATAATGAAATAAAAAATGTCTTCAAAATTGCAGTCGTTTTAAAAACACAACGAAATGTGTGAATAACAGAGACCTCTATTGAGACACAAAACAGACAGTCGTTTGACATATGTTTTGGTCATTTAAACACATGTTTACAAACAGTTGACAACAAATCACTCGACCATTGAATGGCTATCTCTTAAGACATGTGTTTTCGATACGTAAACAAAAGCAAAACCAAATACAATCCATCTGTTATTGAATATTCTTCGAGATATCAGCTCTTCATCTGTGGCTCGTATGAGCTGTTCGACGACAAAGCCGTCGATACCATCGATGACGACATGAAAGAGACGCTCAAACGAGTGAACAATCGTTTCGGTAATCTATCGCTGATTACAAGAACTAATGTCTTGACAGAAGAGTTCGAGTGCTTTGACGGCGGAGTCTTTGACCTGAAGCTGATCCACTGGAATGGTATGGAAGACAATATAATAGCCGTTCATTCAAACTCTTTTGCAACCATTTATTCCATTGACTCTTCGAATAAGATTCAGACCATCAGAAGATATGAGACCAACTCATCGCTGTTGACATCTCTGACGCCAATCACCGATGAGTTGATAATTGTCGCCAATTCTGAGGGAAGACTCGTTTTGATCGACGCAAGCGTTGGTCAGACGTCGGAACTGTCGGTCACGAAGTCTTGTGAACCGATTTGGTGTCTATTATGTCATCGAATGAAAGACACATTCGTTTTGTTTGTCGGCTCTGATGACAGTCTTTGGCGAGTGTTTTGTGCGCCACAGATGTCTGCCGAAGACATGAGACAAATGAGTGCAATCCATGTGAACAGAGACGCGATGGCAGGCATTACAGCCTTCGCGACCAATCGCTGTTCAGACAATGGACTGTCACTTATTGTCGGCTCTTATGATGAATTCATTCGCTTTTATTCCATTGAATTCAACGAAAATCAAATCAATGTCTGCTTAAGACATAAACTTCATGTCAACGGAAGTGGTATTTGGAGAATAATCGTCAAAAACGACACCCTTTTGGTGTCGGGCATGTATTCCGGCGCCCATATAATCACAGCCGACATGACTATCGGCCAGACGTTGGATCCGTTGGAACACAAGACCACAGACGACGAACTGATCTATGGCTTGAGCTGTGATCCAGAGCTGAAGAGCATATTAATGGCGTCTTTCTATACGAAGACAATATATCTCTTCAGGGATTAAACAAATGTTATATTTTTTGTACTCATTTTCGACACTATTTATCGACAATAAAATCATTGTTTCGTTTGAAACAAAATCTAATAACAAATCCATTGACTATTGGAAGACAAAGTCGATTATCTCTTAATGAAACCATAGTATCGAAGGATGTCTTTGTCGGACAGATGTAATAGTTTGCTGACAATCCAATCACTTTGAACTCCTTTGACGTAATGTCGAATAAATCTATTCATTGATAGCAAACAAAAAATCAAATATTGGAAGCGATTGACGACAAGAACGAAGAACTCACTCATAATTGCATAAAAACTTGTGTTCAATAAATTCGTTGATAGCAGGAAAAGTGATGTCTTTGTCGACGAAATGGCTTCTCATTGTCTCATTAAATTGTGGCAAAACGTCCGAAATGACAAATATCTTAACGATCGCCGAATCATTGGCTGACATAATGGGAATAAAACCATTAATTAGTATATCTTTGGATCAATTGATGCCAAAAACCAATACATTGTCTCTCAATGTCTATATCATAGGCGAAGGCAAAGATGATGTCTTCGACGGCCACTCTTAGCTTCTCCTTCTGTTCCGATGAAAACTTCTTGAAATTTTCAGATATTTCTTCGTATGCCTTAAGAAGAGATCCAACAAAGATGTTGACATCAATTAACACATTTGTCTTATGATAATCACCTCATTTGTGACCATGTCTTTGATGCCATCGATGTTATCGTTGGACAAATTGGTCGCAATCACTGATAAGGCCTTCAGAAACAAAGACAAACAATGGTTAGAACTATTGCTTAAGAGCTGAAGCGATCATCACTTGTTTGGAACCGTTGATGAAGTTCTTGTAATTGAAGTCATTGTCGATCATTGGCTTCAGAAAGAAGTGGACAATGAAGTGATTCTTGAGTGAGTAGAAGACATTGGGAACACCTTTGGGTGGGAAGTGCATCAGTGGTGGCAAAACATACTTCATGTCATCGTTTGGTTCACTAGTGGTCGACAAACACCTGAAAGCGATGTCTGTCTTTGAATACAATGAGATCTTGTTATCAAAGATCGCTTTAATGGCATTTGAACTCAATTTGCAAAAACTTTTTATTGAAATCATTTGAAAAATAGTTTTTATTTATAAGTTTTAAAGCGTTTTGTAATTAAAGGCAAAAACCAAAACATAAGACAAAAACTCAATTGAATTCTTGTTTACATTCAGTGCTTGTGTTGACAACAACAACAGCACCGACTCTAATGACAGGTGCGCTATCTCTATGGGTTCAATACAAACGAGTCAAAGTTTTTAGTTTGATCTTGGTCATCGATTCCGTGCTAATTCGCAAACAATTATAAGTAATATTAATCTATAAAATCGTATCAAATGTTAATGTTTTGCAAAAAATTGATTAAAATTTTAAGTTTTTTTTATTGAATTGAAAGTCAATTGTATTTTAAATGAAATAAAAAATTTTTAATAAATATAAATACAATTTGAAAACAGTTCTCAAATATGAGAACATTATATGAAATGAAATACAATTAAGAGAATAACTATGTATTGATTGTATGAGACATCGATAGAGCCATTGCTCGCTTCAGGCTTTGTTTTTGTCTCATCTTCTGATGGCTTGTCCTTCGGCGCCGGTTTTGGTGGACTCTTTGATGACATGCGATAACAACCAAACAATTCTTTATTATCGCGCCATTCCTTACAGCCCTTCGCGGACTCCGGGATATCGGCCCCTTTGTTAGACCTGAAACAGTACTTGTCTTTCTTGAAGAGATAGACCCAATAGTCGGCCGCTTCGGGTTCAGTGGATTTGATGGCAAAGGCGGCGTCGATATCAGTGGGAAAATTCTCCCCGTGCAATCCATTGACAGAACCACCTGGGTTCTTGAGGCGGAAGTTTGCAGAACTCGTGTCGTAATAGTAAACCTTTGTCCCGTGAATTGCAATCATTTCCGGCTTATTCGGCACATGGAATGTGGACTCAATGCCAATAGGAGGAGAAGCGTGAGGCCAGGGCAGTCCATCTCTGCCCCCTTCAACTTGCATACCACCCCTTGAGTCCCAGTGCCAAAATTTTGTGCCTGTAAACTTGTAGGTCCGGTGTATAAGGAAACCCTCGGTCACTGTGGTAATGGATGACCCTTTCTCGAATGGGAACAAGTTCTCCCACCCTCTCTTGAATGGACCGTTGACTCTGAGCACGTCTTCTGGAAATGCAGTCAAATCCCAGTAGTAATCGTCCCGATATATCCTTGCGGTGTCGTTTGGGAACCGATCGGCGCCATTGATCCGAGGGTTCGCACAGAGAATGTCATCGTGACATAACACCGGCGTCAGAGCGATGGCCACAATGACCACAATGGCTGACAGTGTCTGAAGAATCATAACTTTTTTGTCAAACAATTCAAATTAAGTGCTAATAAAGTGGTTAACAGAAGAAGAATTGACTGAAAAGTCGTTGAATGAATTGAAGTCAAAATACAATAATTAATAATGGGGGATTCTTTGATTTAGCTCCCAATTGTTGCACGAGTTCATTGTTGTGCTATGTTGTATACATTGTTTTCAATACATTAAACCTAACCTAACCTAACCTAAACCCAACCTAACCTAACCTAAACCCAACCTAACCTAACCTAACCTAACCTAACCTAACCTAACCTAACCTAACCTAACCTAACCTAACCTAACCTAACCTAAACTAAACCCATCCTAACCCAACCTAAACCCAACCTAACCTAACCTAACCTAACCTAACCTAACCCAACCCAAACCAACCTAACATAACCTAACCTATTACGGACCCCGGGCGTAACCTACCCAACCTAAACCTAACCTAAAGGTAAGTAAAGAAAGTTTTCAACAATAAACTCGCGCAACAATAGGGGGACATATGAAAGAACAGCCCTCAAATTACAATAAATGTGATTCAAATGGTGTGATAACATGTAAGGAACGGCCTTCACGTGCTTGCCATCAATTGTCATTTGAACGTCAATTGTATTTATTGACGACAAATGTTTGTCAAAAGATTTGAAGTGAATTTTGATTATATAATAAAGAAATTCAAATTTCAAAAAGAGATATCAAATCTGTTGTAATGTATGAATAGTTGAAGTATTTATGGCTACTATTGAATCACAGACTGTATTACCCAATGATAGCATACCAGAAGTGAATACGAAATATGTTTTAGTAGTGAATTGTTGAGATATTTATAGAGAAATGAAGTGAAAAGAAGTGAAAAGTTTATCAAATAATTAATATATAATGCATTTGAAAGTCAATTAAGTTTAAGGTCAGATATCAGTGAATAAGTGATGCAAATCTTAAACCAATTCAACAATTCTTGTATTGACGCCAAACCTAAACTCATGTCTTCTAAAAGCATTCCATCACTCGAAGGACTGAAGAATAATTGTTTGCAAAATGCATTAACTCTAACATATGTCCTATAATAGTGAGACAGACATCACAGAGTGATAGCACAAAACCCTAGACCTTTCTGTGCCCTAAACTAACGTAAGGCAAAAGTACCGGTACTTTAAATATACAGAAAAGCAATTTTGAGCACAAATTAAATAAAAATCAAACGAATTCTTATTTAAGACGAGTTTTTTGAATAGATTCCAGATTATAGTAACTGTGCTTTCGATTGTATTACGAATGGAAAGACTCGCCAAAAGACTAAAAATAAAAACAAATACTAAAGCCTAATATTCAAGACTCGACTCAAGGACTGACTCTTAAAGTTAGCGTTAAATATCAAACTAATTCTTTGAGTTTTTTTATAAACAATTTTTGATTATTTATCCGAAAATGTCTTTAACGAAGACTTACATCTCATGATTGCTGACAGCAATCAATAGCGAATTATTGTCAATCAATTCGATATCTGCCGTTCCGTTCGCGGCGGACACGACTGACGTCAACTGCAATAAGAGTCCAATTATTGAGAAAAATCACATTTCAAAACATACTCTTTCTTTGGTAACACAGAAATTGATTTCTTTGTTGATTTGGTGGGCGTGAAGCCATTTGGGACGGGCACTCAAGGGGTCGACCCCTGCTATGCACTGTATTTGATATATTGAGAAGTTATGCGTAAAATAATGATCGCAAAATATGTTGAAAATTACCAAATAATGAATGTTCGCACGAATCAGATTCACTTTATTGCAGTGCTTTTCAATTGATTTCAATAATTCAAACCAATTGTGATTCAAAACTCCTTCAGAATTGCTTTAATTGACATTGCATTTAGAAAGTCATAATCAATGATAACCACTAATAAATACCAGTTTTTACTCATCAAAATGTGACCAAATTTAACGAAAACTAACGAAAGAAAATAAAATCATTTGAAATAAAAGTCATATTAATGTCATTATTACTGAAAGCGGTCGCGAATGAGTCGAAGCCCGCATTATGGGGTGAAAACTCGGTTATTGCTATTCAAATAAAATTACAAATTAGGGGTATTTTCATTAATATCAGTAAAAGTCTCAAAAAGCCTATTGTTGTCACGCTATTAATATTAGGTAAACTTCAACTTGATTTTAGGTGAGGTTCGCGAGACAACAACCGGTGCTCAGACTTATTGATAGAAACAGATTTGTAATATAAGAACCGAAATGACTGTCGTCTTTGAGTTGTTCCACTTTTGGCGAACCCATCAAAAGTTGTTCGTTTTCTTCTTCTAAAAGTTTTATATAAATATCGCCTAAACTTCTGTTTTTGACCGAACGGAACAATTCTGTGAAATTCTTTATAACAAAACAATATAAACTTTATTATAAAGTGCTTTCAAAATATATAACTCATTATTGAAAACCTGTTTTTCATTCATTAAAATACATTTCGTATCAAAAATATATGGAAATAAGGCATGAATTGATGTCTTGAAGTCTTTCAACTTTTCTGTAAAAATATGAATGAAATTAACATTTGTTTAACGACTGACAATCACTGACTCGGAAGTGGTTTATAGAAATGATGGTAAATGAGAAGCAAATCCATTATCATATTGTGGCCAACAATTGGTCGTTTGGATTCAACCAAACACTTGAATACTGAAGAAAATCCAATCATTCTTTCTATCACTCGTTGTCGTTCAAGTTCTTCGGAATCAATTGAGTCGAGTCTTTGGTCAAAATCAGTCATTTTTGCAATGAATTTGCCGTTGAATTCTTCAATGCAAACATTGGCAAAGTTTTTGCGCAAGTGTTGAAGAAATGCATAATTAAGTAATGGATTGACAGTTGGTCTGCATTTGAGGATCAATTGATTGCCGCAGTTATTATCAATAAATCGATTGGATATCCATTTGGACAACTCTTCACTCGACTCGTCGTAATTGAATGGACTTTCAATTAAATCAAATTCAAGACATTTTTCAAAATTGTTTCGTAAGTCCTGTTCTTCGTCTTCATTCAAATAATTGATTCCGTTTTTGATGAACTATAATAAGTGTGAATTCCATCAACACTTTGAGCCACAAGACATGGATCTATACCTTATCAAAGTTGAAGTGATTGTAAGACAAGAATTCAATGGCAGACAAATCGATGCGAAAATGTGGTAATCGGTTGGACAAAGACCGGGGGCATAAGTAGAATGTATATGTCTTTGAATGGTAACTAATTGTCAATAAATTGATCACTTAATCAGACGATTGGACAACAGATTCATTACATATTAAGCTTTCGGTTCCAGGAATACAAAGAGAGACCAATTTGTGCGACAATGAAATTACTGGCGGAATGTCTTTGCTTGGAATATCTGTCATCGATTGTGTCGAAGAGACTTGGGTTACATGTCTTGTCGTATACCAAACCTGTCATCTCTGTGTCCACAGCTGTCCATACAATCAATTTATAAGACAAAAGACAATCAATGGTCAAAAAGACAACTCAACCGATAAAAGACGACTGTCTTATCGACTCCTTTATAATGGGAAGCATTTCTTCGAAGTTTTCATTTGTGATTTCAGTCATTTTTGGCAAACGTTTATATTTTGGATTAAATTATTAAAAAAACAAAAATAATTTGAAAAATAAAGTCAAACGAAGTCTAAAGACTCTAAACATGCCTTCAATGCAAACATTGTTTACATTCACGACATGTAAACAAAACACATAAAACGTGTTTGAAATTACATTTGTTTCTCAACTTCAAAATTGATCATAAATTTTAAATAAATGACTTTTCAGTAAAAATATTATCCAAACAATAATTAGTTTTTAATTTTGAGCCAAATATAAGTTAATCCAGAATTTGGTTAAACTTTTTTTTTTGTAAATATAATCAAACAATTGTTAAAACCGTTTCAAACTATTTGTTCAAAACTCTATTGAAGTGAACGTAAATACAAAGACTTGTTTTGCAAGAGTTCTGACAACTCTTTCATCGATTGGTTATAGCTTTTAATGATCTTCTCTTCAATCGACGACACAATCGATTCGTTTTCCTAAACAAATCAAACAAATTTTAATTCAAATTTTGAAACTATTTTATAAATGTTTAAAAACTAACAGAAAATTGTTTTGAGACAACGAATCGTTGGGAAAGAATGTCCAAAATATTAAATGATTTCATTATTTTGTCGATCCTTTGCGCCGAGTCCTCAAACACTGCCACTAAAGAGGTATAAGTCCTAAGCAAACAATCGCTTTTCAATTCGACATTTCCTGAATTGTCTTTTTTTCGTCGAATTTTTTTGGTCGAAATATTGAGTTTGAATTTCATTATCGATTGAATGATTCCGATAAATATGATCGAAATACTCAGCGTTTCGATAGTGTTTGTCAACAGTTCCAGAGTTGATCGAATGGACATTAATGTGCTTGTCTTCTTCACCGCTTCTTCCAAGACGTCAACAATTGATGCAAAAATAGCACCTGATTTCAAGTCATGTGAAATCAGGTGCTCTTTTGGATCATTATTTAAAAGTATTATAAAATTAATTAAATTGAGAATAACTTCCAAATGATTCAATTGACTCAACCCTACAATACGTGACGGATTCGGGTCTTCGAGTGAAACCTAATTTAGTTGTAAAACAATTTTAGTTATCATTTGAAAAACGACACGAATTTGGCATTCAATACAAACCAGTGTTTCGACAAACTTTGAAGCCTTAACTAAATCGATATATTCTTGAAATTTTAGCGAAAGACCGCTCAAGACATCGATATTATTGCGTTTTTCTGTGCCATTGACTTCTGTTCCACTCTTTGAGTTATTATTATTCAAAATCTCTTTTTTGGTAACAGAATCGGAGACCAAATAATGTGATGAAGCGATTGATCTGATCATCAAATTTCGAATCTTAAGCCAAATTATCTCATCTTTGAATGTTTGCAATTGTTTTTCTTTCAGCTTTTGTTCATTCTTTTTATGGTTACTTCGAATGACAGTAAAGTCTCGATTATCGCTAATCTGATCCCAAACGAACTTATCTTTTTCGCAATCGATTTCCATATAATTAATTATATTCTCTGTCGAGGAATGACTGAAAATGCAAAACAAATACTCTTTGAAAATAATGAAAATTTAAATTCAAAATTTTAAACCTTTTGGTCTCAAGAATTAAATCCAAAATCATTCTTTCGACGGAAGACAAACAATATTGAAGTGAGTTATTGAGCCTTTCCCTGAGTGTCAGTATTTCTTCAATTTTAGTAAAAGATCCGAATTTATAGCAAGAGATCAGATAATCCAAAGTCTAAGACAAAGAGTCGATAAAGTGATTCAAATAACAGTTAATCAAATAATAAATAAATGATTACATCCTTAAAGTTCGACGAATAAAACTTTAGGGCATTTCCCAACAATTGGGAACTGGCAGTGAAATGGCCGCCACTCAGCAAAGGACTGGTAAATAGATATCCGAGTGAATCGAATAGAATATGTTTGATGTCCAACGACTCCAAAAAGGCAAGACTGGCACCGACGGCACCCAACATATTATACAACTTTATTAGCAATAGTTTGAAGCAATGATTGGCAGGACTTTTGTTGAGAGCCCACTCCAGGGTCACTATGGTTTGCAAGATTAGGCTGTCATCCAAATCATTGATGTCTGAGAATAGAATGGTTGAAATCAATACAATATAAGGATCGGTCGGTTGTGGTTCAGTCGAAGTCAAATCGCTTTTGAGAACAATATTTTGGTAAAAGTGTTCATATTTTTCAGTCAAGAGTTCAACGAGTTTTAGCCGATTTTGACGACCGATGAGATCGTGTTCACCGATATAATGGCTTATGTAATGATAACACAAATGTTTGTTCATTTCATTCAAGTCGTTGTCGTTCGCCGATATGTCTGCAATCGATTGTTTCATTTGAAGAGTTAACTGAAAATGGATTCAATTCTCTTAAAATCATTCAAACCTATTATAGATCAAAATGACTCACATTCTGAACGTCTTCTTCAGTTAATTCAGTCTTATCTAAGATGTAAAACATATCATAAACACAGACCTGTTTTGTCCCAAATTCTTCAAAATATTCAAACAATAAATCCGTTATTGATTTGGCCATACGTTTCAACAGGTGCTCAATGTCTTTGTCTTTCTGAGTTCGTTGTCGTTTGCTTAAGAGCTCAAACAAAACCATTTTTGCCAAATAAGGCCCCCTTTGACGCATTTGTGGCTTAGAATTTGAACTTCTAATCAAACTATTGGTTCCCTTTTGTATGCAATCGTCGATAAAATCGATGACTGAAGACATATGAAGATTAGAACTCTTCTGGTCTTCAGTTGAATTATTATCCAAAACAATGGCAATATCAATGAGTTCTAAATAATAGTCCATTTGATCGATATTGTTATCAATGAGTTGTTTGTAGGCTTTGAACGCGTCTTCATATCTGTCCAAATGTCTAAAAAGATCTGCTTTTCTTTTTGACACAAAATCTAAAGCGTTGTTAAGTTTCGCTCCGATAGGACTGTCTATAAGTGCGAGCATTTCGTTGTACTTCTTCTGTTTCTCCAGAATTAAGAGGTAGAGCTCGACCTCAGCCTCGGCTTCTATTTTGTTCTCATCGAAAAACTTTTTGCACATTTTCTCAGCCAAAGGAAGAGTAATTTTTTGAGCAAATTCTGGTTCATTGGCACCGATAGACTATCATTCAAAATGACAATAATTGTCAACACATTTCATGGCACTGATAGCACCCATACCTGCATCAAAACACTCATAACCGCCCAAAAGTAATACGGATTCTTAGGCTTGAGTTTATAGAGACTCAAAGCCACCAATTGTTGTCTCTTGTATTCACTCATTCGGACGTAAGCCATAAACAGATGTGAATGGAGTTCTTCATTCATCGGATCCTTTTTGATGGCCTTCTCGTAGGCGTCGGCAATCAGTTCGACTGAAAGACAATCAAAGATGAAATGCTTTTATCCGAACCTAATCTCAAAGACATTACTCTTATGTAATTCTCTGTAACAGATAGTCATTGCCTGAAGTGTGGAGTCATCGGTGGGAGAGTCGGAGTGGACTTCTTCGAGAATCCGAAGACTGTCCTCATGTCTACCCATTCTCAACAACGCCAATGCCTTCAATACTTTGGCACAGAATAAGTCCTTTTGTTTCTTCAACACTTTGTCCGCCTCTTGAAGTGCTTTCTTGTTGTTCCCGTTGTCCAAACAATCTGTCAATCAATCAATCAATAGATCAGTTCAGCTCTTCATCGCTTATCATAACATTATCTCATATCTAATCAATGGATCAATCTTTGAGGCAATCAATTCATTTCAATTCAATTCAAACAAATTATAAATAATAATAAATTTGTAAAACAAATGACAATTAAATCAAATGAATGTCAAACTAACCATAAATTGGACGAAGTCTTCGTTCATTGATATGAGAGATGTCGGCATTTCTGGCCATCATTTCGTTTGGACACAAATGTTGGCAAAAAATAAATGATTTTCAAATCATATGATAATTAGCAACAATTGTGTCAATGATTGTCTGAATGCAAAACAATGAAAACATAATTGAAAAACATCTGCAAAACCATTGACTGAATGGCATTCAATTCAGTTATATTTGCTTTGCATTTAAAGTCACTTAAATTCTCACTCAAATAAACACTAAAAACAGTCTCTCATTTGAAACACGTTTTTATCATTGCATTCAATACTGTTTTAAACATTGACTTTCATTGCATTTAATGCCGTAATATTTGTTATGCATTTTGTGTTGTCTTTTGTTTTTCAATACGTTTTTTAAATGTCTTTCAAAACAACAAAATATTAATAACATTTCAATCATTCAAATAATGGATTAAATCATTGAAAACACAGAGAAATAGTGTTTTGGTGAACGAAATGCCAATTTCTGACGACATTCGAGTGAACAATAAAATAGATTATAAGCAAAAATACATTAATTTGAAGCGAAAGCTAAAACTTCTGATATATGTATGAATTGTTTGATTCATTTGTTTGTCATTTCATTTGATTTGTCATTCAATTGATAGGAGAATGAAAGCTATGGCGAAGAGTTGAGGAAAGCCGAAAGACAACTACTTCAGGTGAGCAGAGATAAGACATACCTTTTGGACAGACTATTGCAATACGAGAAGATCGAGTCATCCACTTCTGACTCCGAAGAGACCATTTCCAGCGATTCCGAGTCCGAGGCGAGAAAATTGGAGACAAAGAAGAAGAAAACCATTGAAAACGAGTCGCAAAGCGTTGCCAACACTTCCAGGAAGAAGAAGACCAACTCTCACACCACTGCCAGTCGTTCCCGAAGTAGTTCGACGGGAAAGCCATCAAAAATGAGCTCAATATCAACACAAGTGAGTGCTTCCACATCAACGACAATGCCGTCCATCAAAACAGAGTTATCTTCAGCGCTGACGTCTTCGTTGACCACTTGTTCCCAGTCATCGAAAGCTTCGGTGAGCAGTACTTCTTCAGTGAACAGCACAGTCGATGGTCACATGACTTCTGAAGAGTTGGAAAGACATTTAGAGTCGCGTCGACAACCGTCGGCATTACTGATGCCAGAGAAGACTCCGTTAACGGTTCCGGTGGAACTGTTCAGCAATGAGTCATCCAATGGTCTTCCAGAAGATGACAATCACTCGAACCTAAAACCAAACCATTAACGCAATCATCGATTCATGTCTTGAAATATCATTTAATTCTTGATTACAACTTATATAAAATTTTGTAAATTTTGACAAAAATAAAACAATGACTAAAATTGTGTTCAAATAATTCTGACCAAAAAGTATATCTCAGCGATGGCTACAATCAATGCGCCGAAGAGTCCGCACAAGACTTGCTTTGAATGCAAACAAATGTCTATTAATTGAATGGATAATTGATTACAAGAGTTGACAAACCGTTGAAATGTGTGGCTCTGGAAGTGAATACTCAACGGCTTTGTAGCAGAAGAGGAAAGTTCCGCCAATTGTGACAAAGGCGTTGATAACGGCTATCAGAGTCGGACGTATTCGACGGACTGGACATCGATTGAGATATTTTGTCACAACATTCAATTCAATGCAAATCCAATTGTCTTACATTCAGATCCAAGCGATGTGTCTTTGGATGCATTGAAAGGACCAGCACTTCTAGTCATACCTGAAGTCATTGAATGGTAATCTCTTTGCGATTGTTTGCATTTCAAGTCATTCAATCGGTTCTCCAATTCTTGGTTCTTAAGGAACTACTCATTAGTGAAAAAAAAGATATCAAACTCAATGTCTGCAAACCTTTCGAGTTTGTGGTAAAACTACTTTACATTCGTCCAGAAGTTGATGAAAGAATAGCTCATATTTGGGATCAATTCGTTGCAAACATTTGTGAATTGATGTCAAAGTCTCGTAAGAAATCAATTGTTTGTTGTCTTCCTCTGAATCGATGGCTCTCTTGAGGACATCAATAGTTTGTGCCAAATCTTCGTTATTGTCGACACTTTGATCCAAAGCCTTATCAATAAGTTTTCGTCTTTTATTCCCTAATCTATACCAACAAACTCTTGGATCAGTTCTTTCGTTCCCAAACTTATTCATTGATTATATTATTTGTTTAAAAATTATTTATTTTTTCAGAAATGAATGAAAACATCAAATAATGATAACATGTATTGATTTGAAGCACAGGTCATAAACGCCCTCTCATTTCGTTAATACAATTCTCAATCATTTCTTCTAAACTTTTTTGCCTTATATTTGAATAGTTTGTCACAAATGATATGAATGTCTGCAAAACATTTGATCCATGTCCTCAACTGTCAGACTTTTGCAGTCATAAAATCGATAGAAATATATCAAAGACTCGATATTGTGGTGAAAGTGAGCTCAAGAAGAATTACTGTTGGATGTGATCACTGATCACTGATCAGTAAGACATTGAAAATTCAATTTTATTTCATTTAAAACAAAGAATTCATTTAAAAGAAAAAATGATAACAAAAATTGAATTCAATTGTAATTTACTTTTAAATATAAATTAATTTTAAATATAATTAAATTGTTTCACAATTTCTAATAAATATATAATTATTTTAAATATATTTATAAAAATAAATTCATTAAATGTTATGTCGTTTATGTCTGGAATGGGATCCACTTCGAGACCTAGACTTTGAATGTTTGGTATGTTTTCGATGTGAACGACTGGGCGAACCACTTGTGGACCGAGACTTTGATCGCTTCCTTTTATGTGATTTCTTACTACTCGAAGATCGACGTGACTTATGCTGTCTGTGCGGTGAGAGTCGACCCGAAGACTCCTTCAATGGCTTGTCTTTCACTATAAATGGCAAAAGAGATCCACTTTTGGCTGTTTCAAAGTTCTTAAGACTCAAAGAACTTCTGTCATCCCTAAGTGGAGACGCGTTGGGAGAGGTGACGGCAACGGTGGTGGGGGAAAGGGGTGCACTTCCAGGCTTTGATTTTTGAAGATCAGGTCCAAAAGTATTGGAAGTGTTTTGACAAACATTTGAATCATTTTTTGTTTGTTCTTTTGATTTGCTTTTAATTAAACTCAAAAACATCGCTGCCTTTCGTTTGCGCTCTTCCTGTTTGTCTTTGGCCGCCCGTTCCCTCACAGCGAGGGCTAATTTGTCTTTAAGCGCGTTATCACTCATTCTTTTGGCAGTTATTTCTGGATCACAATTGCGTTCGTCTTCGCGTTTGGACGAAACTGTCGACAGATTTTCATCTGGAGATGTCGTCTGAGCACTAGGTTTGGACTCTTTAGAACTTATACTGAAACTGACGGGTATTTTAAGTGTTTGTGAATCACTTTTACTGTACTTTTTATGATTGCTCCTATGCTTAGACACCTGTGCCTTCCGGTGCTCTTCCAAATAATGCATTTTACGTCTAATATAGTGTGCGTGATATATATGACCCGGATTTACAAAATCGAATCGTTTTTCATCCAATTTTCGAATCGATTGCTCAAACTTTTCTCCATTAGTGGACACCCTTTGAGCCAACTTCTCGATGATCTTCTCGATCTCAGGGGGCGGTGAAGGGAGTAGTGATGAACGCATTGATTGCAACGCATTCTTAAGCACATTATTGTCTGTATTATTGCTGTTATTTTTAATCAATTCGGACTCCGTTGAGATCGGGTCTGTCTGTTGTACTGGTAGTGGTTTAGCCGTTTCAACCGTTTCCTCAATCACTGGAAGTATATCTTTTAAACTCTTGACGAGTTGTGAATACGTGTCATCCGTATTGGGCGCTTGCAATAGGGATGGGATCTTAAATACATTCGATTCTCGAGTCTTTGCTGAGCCGAGAAGACTTGGATGCAAGTAGTGGTCATCATCCGAGTCATCTGATTCTGAATTATCACAGCTTTCTGTTTGTTTCGGAACATATTTTCCAGATTTTATAGCTTTCAAGAGGTATTGATAGTATGAATAGAGCTGTGAATCGAAGGACAAAAAATCAAAGTTTTTATTTGAAGACTGTTTTGTCTTTAAGACAATTTCCATTTGAATTCCGTGTTTTGACACAAAGAGAGCCGTCTTTTCAATAATGTTATGCAGTTTTTGACTTTCAGGCTATTTTGGGAACAAATCATTTTAATGTCATTTCAATCAAATCCTAAACACAAACCAATTGAATCTCTTCGGGCGGTGACAGACCTGAAGGCAATTTAAACTTATCCGAGTCATCTATTTTGGCTATTAGTTCAGAAACTGGACATTCATTTGTGCACTGATTTGAGTCAACAATATTTTGTTCGTAATTATAACTCATTTGATTATATGCCGTTCCGTCGGCTAACGCAATGTGAAGGCGTTTCATCTCTTCCTCTATTAAATCAAAAATGCATTTTATTCCAAATGAATATAACCCTGATTTTCATACCCTGATCAAAGTCGTCGTAAGTAAGATCAGAATACCGTTCGATATCACAAACTTTTTCGATCTCCAGTTCCTCTGCGGACAACTCTTGAGGACAACCCTTATGTGTGGCCTCAAACGGACTCAAGTCATTGAGATAACCCCTGACATCAAACCTTCGGTCGGATATGAAAACAAATGAATTCATAAGTTAGAAAATGAACTGAAAATCGATTGTCGCCTAAAGTGAAAACAATTGATATTTTAAGCCATTTCTCGATTAATACTAACTTTAAAATTAATATCGAATTAGCGAAACATTTATTCAACAATTCTTTGCGCCAAAAGTTTTGCTCAAATTTAATATAAGTTTAAAATTTGTCTAAAATTTCAAATATTTTTTTTGATATTTCGGCGCAAAGGTTAAGATCCGCTAATTCTTTGAATCGGTAATTATTGATATAATTATTGCATACATTTCTATGCAATTAATCAATCATTTAATAAAAACTCTTTTATTATTAATTTCTAATAAAATGTTAACAAAGAGTAAACTTATGTTTCATTTGAATCAATCAATCATTTATTTCATTGTATTTCATACCAATCCTTCGGTATTTGATTTAACAGTGAATCCATCCGTTATTATCATTATATTAACCACAAATCACTTCCTGTATGTCTTAAGGAAAGGCATTTTCAAATTGAAAATTATTTCAAAAAAAATACAAAAAAAAAACAATATTTGTTTCGACCCTTAATTCGAGTCAAACTTTGATAAAAATGTTTGAAAATTGTTTTTTAGTTCAAATGTTTGTCCAAAAAATTGCAATTAATTAATCATTTGTTATATTCATTGCAAACAATGTCAATGACGGACCTGTCAATCAAGTGGTCAGTGGATCCGTTCCACCCAATCAGATGTCGACCGCTGTCTATCTCTTGTGCCCTCTGGTCGTCGCGGAACAGTTTACACGAATAGCCGAAGACAAACAACTGGTCCAAACTATCACTTCTTTGGTCACAATTGGATTGCATTTTGTGTTTGGTCTTTGCTTTTGGCCATAAATGTCTCGGCTCTGAACCAATCGATGTGAACAATGAATATGAACCCAAACTCGTGTCAGACGTCAATGTCGTGTCCATTCGGTCTTCGGTTAGCATTCAATTGATTTCAAATAAATTAATATTAATTGAAATTATCTAAAAATTATGAAACAAATACAATGTCTTCAATTGAAGACTCCATTAAAGGGTCGTTCAGTGAATACGTTATGTTTTGAATGAACAAAAGTCAAGAATATTCTTGAAATGAATTTTATCATAATTTATAAAAGAGTCAAAAAAAACATTTAATAAAACTTTTCAATACATAAATCAATCGAAAGTTTGGTTGTTTTCAATGATTTTAATCAATTCATTGTTTATGTGAAGACGAGATCAATGAGTGGTTTAGAGGAAATGGTCTCAAGGAATGAAGTTTGAGATAATGAGTGAGGCATTAGTTCCGCCGAAACCAAACGAATTCGTTATTGCAATTCGTTTATCTGATGACCAGTTTTTGGGTACATTTGACACAATGTTTAGCTCTTTATCTATCGGTTCCTCTAAATTGATTGTCTGTGGAACTAATGAGTGATAACAGGAAAGAATAGTGAATATGGCTTCGACACTACCGGCGGCGCCCAACAAATGACCGGTCGATCCTTTAGTACTTGTGATCATAATATTCTTCGAGTGATCTCCGAATAACTGTTTAATTGCTTTCAATTCAATTTTGTCGCCCAAAGGGGTTGACGTCGCGTGACTATTGACATGGGATATGTCATCAGGGGTTAGATTTGCATCACATATGGAAGCCTTCATGCACTCAACCGCTCCCTTTCCATCTTCTCCCGGAGCCGTCACATGGTTTGCGTCTCCAGACAGACCGTAACCAAGAATTTCTGCATAAATGTTGGCGTTTCTGTTGATCGCGTGATTGAGTTCTTCAATGACGACAACACCCGATCCCTCGCCCATAACGAAACCACATCTTTTTGTGTCGAAAGGACGGGAGGCTTCTGTTGGCCTGTCGTTGTATTTTGTACACAAAGCTCTGATTCTGGCGAATGAGGCCATCGATAGCGGACTTATGACTGATTCAGTTCCGCCACAAACCATGACATCCGCGGCCTTGCGCTGAATGAAATTGAAAGCATCGCCAATGGAATGGACACCAGTAGTACAGGCAGTGGACACTGAATGGTTAGGTCCAGACAGTCCATACCTGATGCTGATATGCCCGGCCGGCATATTCACCAATAGTTTGGTCACGAAATGAGGGCTCACTCTATGAAAGCCCTCTGTTTTCAAAGCCATAGCATTTTGAATGACTTCATTCATGTCAATCATTCCCATCCCGACCGCAACGCCAGTCCTTCTTCGGTCCCGATCTTCGGTTGGTCTCCAATTGGAGTCATTTAAAGCACTTTCGGCGGCTATTATCGCAAAAAGAGTGGACTTCGAAAGAGTTCTCAACTCATTCTTCGTGAACAACTTCTCCAGAACTAAGTCTTCATTTGGCACATAAGCGGCTATTTTACAAGGAATGGACTCATATCCCTCTCCCACCACTCGAGTCACACCTGACTTTCCATCGATGAGATTCTTCCACACTTTGTCTTTGCCTAAACCTAATGGACAGACAATACCAATACCTGTGACCACAACTCTTCGCGATTGATTCAAATGTCTTTTTATTATCATGTAATTGATCCCAATTTTATAGTCATAGCTCAATATGTGTTTAACAAAACTTTTCATATTATTAAACAATTATTTTATTTTCATTATATTTAATGTAATTAATTTGTAATCACTTTTAACAACAAAAATAAATTTGATATTTATTTAAAACACGTTTTTTATGTTTATTAAAATGAATGAAAACATTGAAAGTTTGAAACACAATGTGTTTAACACATCAAACACATGAAAGACTTTGAATTTTGAAAACAATTTCATATAAAACGTGATTTAAATAATGTTTACTTTTTTTGAATTTTTCAAAATTATTCGTAAAATCAAATCATTTTGTAATAAATGTTTTCATTCATTAAGACTTCATTTGATTTGTTTTGCAATTAATTATTGAGTGAAAATGTTTTCAATAAAACAAATTAGTCGTCAATTCTGTGATAATTGCAAACAAAAGCCAACTAATGATAACTCAAAGAAACGATTGATTGCTTTAAGTAAATATATTTCACAAAAATATATAACAGTTATCGGAGTTTATGAACGGTTTCTCGAAAAGCGATTCCCAAGAACTTATAAAATATACCGGGTCTTCACTGTCGGTCTGTTAGCCCCCTTTGAGTTCAATATATATGATTAAAAGTTTGAATGGTTTGTAAATCAGGTGCAAAGGGGCTGATTTCAGACGGTTTTCAATACAACAACATAAGTAGACAACTAATATTTAGCGGAAAAATGTTATCAGATTTTGATTACAATCAACTAATGGTTTACTTCAGTTCACCCAAAGACTTGGCGAGAGTCGCACCGGTAGTACTGGTGTCGTTCCTCCCCTTCACTAATTACATAGTACTTCCTTTGGCTTATTTAATGCCAAAGCAATTGCTTTCACATCACTTCTGGACAGCAGAACAGAAGCTAACCTTTCAGGCGATGGACCACAAGAAGAGGTTGTCTTACTATATGCCAGTCTTCAGATACCTTCAGGAAAGACTTCCTGTGATTACAACTGAAGACAACTTACAAGAGAAGTGTCGACTCCTGTTCTCTCATCTCGAGAGTGGAAGTCATCCGAGTGTTGGACATGTATTAGGGATAAGACAGCTCTTCGTTGGAAAGCCGTTCGGAATTGAGTTCTTGGAATCAAAACATTTAGTAAACAATTATTTCATTTATTTGTCTAAAAATTTGCTTAAAATTTATTAATAACACAAAAGAGTAATCAAAAGAACAATGAATTGAAAAACGATTTATTACTAAACACTTATTTCAGACCAACTTATGTCGAATGCATGGATTGAATGCCTTTCCTTTGGCTAAAACAAGACGTCTTTTAAATCACATATCAGTCATACATGAGTTAGATATGGCGTTAGAGAGGAATGGCTTTCAATCCCTGAGTTTGGAACAAATACAAAAAGTTAGTCAAAACAGACTATTATCTCATTTTTAATCATTTATTCCACTATTCTTTGATCGATGGAAATGAAGGCGTGTTTTATGAGAGGTTTGAATCCAATAGATATGAGCAAAGAAGAGATGGTTCTATGGCTTCAACAGTGGATAGAAATCGCGAAGAATATCGAAAGCTGTAAATGATTTGTCTTTAACTGTAATCGAAATAATGTTTTCTTTTGTCGAAAAACAGATCAAATGTTTTCACTATTAATTCACTCTTCGGTGTTCTTCGCGTTAAACAATCGGTCGTTGAATTGAAAGTAAAATTCAGTCAATATTTAGACATAAATTATTAGGAAATTAATTATTTTTAATAAAAAAAATGTCTTTTAAACCATTCATTGGTTTTGTTTTCTTCTAATTTGTCTCTGTTTATCGAAACGCATTTCCATCTCTTCCAACACTTTTGGCGTATATCTGACCACAAGAACCACTTTACCGATGGAGGCCTTCAAGAGTTCGACAGCCTTTTCATGATTCTCTCCCTCGACATTCACACCGTTCACTGATATCAATTGATCTCCTCTTCGAAGACCTCCCTCTCTATCGGCCACTCCTTCAGGAATAATACGTGATATATAAATGGGTGAATTCTGTTCCCGTCCGCCCATCACATTGAATCCCAGGCCTTCTTCTGTTTTCGGTAATTCCACGACCTTTTGGGACACAAATACAATCACTTCAATGACAACTGTATTCATAATATGTCAATGAAACTGACCCTCGGATGTGACTGTCCTTCGGATGCGGCGAACACTGCAGATGAAGATTATATACAATGAATGAGACAATTGTTTGGTATATAATGTGGTAATACCGGCAACGGTAGCCTTGGCTGTGGCCGAAGCCCTGATGTCAGGACTCCCTGTGATGTCAACCGTTTCGTAAACTCTTTCATACACTTCTCGAATGGCTGTAAAGAAGTCACTTTCGAGTACTTTCTGAAGTGATGCCAACTTCTGGAGCGATATATCACTGGATTTGATATGAAAGACATTGAAGACAATGAATGTCAAAAATCAATATCAATTACCTCTGAATCCAAGCGTTATATTCAGTTCTCTGCAGTTTTCCCAATAACTCAACCGCTCTCTTGATATCTGTCTCCAGACTCAGTTTATCTGCCGATGAAGAGGCCATTTGTGGCAAAACAAATGGATAATTAAATGACAACAGAAGACAAGTGAAGACAATAACAAATGCAATGAAAATAACGATTGGATTTCAATGTGTTTTTTTGTGCGCAAACTCTTTAAGAGAAATACTTTCGCTTCAAATATAGTCGAAAGACTTTATCATATAATATACTGACTATTGGTTTGAATTAAATTGAATTCACATTTAAATATCATTTTTAATTAACGAATATTTTTATGAATCTATTATTTGAATAAATGGTAAATATTTTCAAATAAGTCATTAAATAACTTCCATTGTATTGAATGAACCAATAGTGAGAACATCTGTCGTGAAGTTCACGAAATTTCGTGATTTTCTTCGAAAAGTCAAATATGTTATAAAGACATGAATTGTTGAGAAGTGAAACAAATGATTAAATATTATATATTTATTTAATTTAAATCAAAAACATACAAAAACTGAGACATAATTTGAATTAAATATAGTAATAAAACAAATATTTTGAGACTACTATTAGTTGAAACATTTCTGCAATTATTTATAATTGAATACAAAAACATGAAATGAATAACAATATGAATGTTAAGCACCGAACGATTCATACAATAATCACTCAATCATTAGTATTTGGTTTGAAAACAAAGTAATAATCAATCGATTGATTGGTTTGTCTTTAGTGCGAAAATCGAGTCATTATTAATATATTTAAATATTAAATAAAATGCAAAAACACTTGAAATGAATGAGTGATTCAATTAATGGTCGAATGAATGATTGAATTAAGAATCGAAACAAATGATAGTTTAAGACAAATGTCGACAATTCCTAACTATTTACAGATACGTAAGACTTGTCTCCGTCGCCATCGCTTGAGTTCTGCTCCGGCGGCGGAACTATAGGTATGGCAGCCTTTGGACGTCTTTGCGGTATATGACGAACAGTATTCTGTTGTTGACAATGAGGGTCATAATAGGTAACTCCACCCCTATATAGCTCTGCCAATTGAAGGGGCGTCGGCTGTTGAGGGGCCACATGTCCCGGATAACCTGGTGGTACATGCGTTGGCGGCGGCGCAGGTGGAAACTGGGGGTAACCCGAAGGGAAAGTAGGAATATATGCCGTTCCCGGTGGAGGTCCCGTTGGGGGCATTGGTTGTGGCAATTGTGATGGCGGAACAGGAGGTGTCGATACCGTTGTCGGTAAATACCGAGGGCTGTCACCCGGCACCGGATTAGTCGCCTGTGGTATATATCTCTGAGCCATCGCTTGTGGTATCTGTTGGGTCATTGCTTGAGGTATAGGCTGTGGTATGGGTTGAGGGATGGGTTGGGGTATGGATTGTGGTAAGGGTTGTGGTATATAAGTCGAGGGATGTGTTTGTGAGGTATCGCTTGTGTTCGACATATATGTTATTTGATATGTGTTTCGAGGCGTTGACGGCTCTGAGAAATAGGCGGGTGTTTGAGGAAGTGTTGACATCGTGTCGTAGAACTGATGGGAACTTATATTCCGGTTGTCATTGGTTTGTGGTATTTGAGTATTGGGTGCAATGTTCGACATATTGTCTGAAACCACTCTTTGCTGTTGTTGTCGAAGTGAAGAATACCTTTTAGGTCTCGTTTGTTCACTTTCCACACTTTTGGCCATAACTGAAGACTTGTCTTCTATTGTCATCTTCTGCAAACCAATGCTTGTCTCAGAAACATAATTAGATTCTCTGTCCTTTTGGGGACTGTAGTTGTCGTCGTCATAGAATCGGTTCGACTCTTCTGATTGATAGCTCCGATCCGACCGAACGTTGTTTCGATTGCGATAATTATCGTTCGCTTCCTTCATATTACTGCCGGTCTTTCGTATAGCCCTTCCCGTCGTCTCCGACATATCTGCACTCTTGCGACCTCTGGTGCGACCACTACTGCCAGCCCTATCTTCTTCGTATTCATAGCTTCCTGAAGACCTTCTGTTATAATACTTTGAATTCTCAAACATAAGAGTTTTGACAACATTTGGAGAGTTGGGCTCGACATAAGGCGCCGTTCGATTGTTGTGTTCGATGGCCTCTATTATTTTCATCGGTTCTGTTTTGAAATCACTTTTGATCTTCTCTTCGGTTTCAACATTTGTTTGTTTCCCAAACCTTTGGCTCGATTTCCAGACTTCTTGCGTTTGGTTTTGATTTGTGTTAATTTTTTTGCGCAAATCATTGGTTAAGAGTTCGGGAAAGTCGTCATTAGAAAAGGGTTCGACTCTTTTTTCGTCCAAATCATGTCTTTTATTATCATTGAAATACTTGTCGTTTCGAACAATTGGTTTCTTAAGACTCAATTCATTATTCTTTTCCAAACGATTCACCCTTTCATTTGATCTCTCATTTCTTTCATATCCTTTAAATCCATCTCTTCTACCCTTGCGCTCAAACCTATCGGTTCTCTCTTTATATTCAGTCGAGCGCTCATAGCGTTCATTAGCCGTACGGTCTTTAGGAACAAAATCGTTCGGTTCAGAGCGAACGGAACGACCGTTTCTGTCATTGCGCTCAATACGATCGATGCGTTCGTTTCTATCATTTTTATCATTTTTGTCACTTCTTTCCCTCACTGGAGACCCCTTACCCCTGGCGTATGCATTCTCGTCCTGCCACTGACGGGTGTATTTATTAGGACCCCTTCCATACCTTCGTTGTCTTCTGGCTTTAGGCGCGTCGTCTTCATTGCGAATGTCATACCCGTAAGTGTTGACCAACTCATCCTTAGACTTAGGGGTCTGATCCTCAACCCGAAACATATCGTGACCCCACCTTCCCTTGTCATTACTTCTGACGATCTTTTCCTCCATTTCTTTTGGTTTCTTTGCGATAACCACTGGTTTTGGAGGAGTTTCTTCTACTCCTTCCGGGACTTCTTCAGTAATCACTTCTTGTTCAGCAATCAATGACTCAGCCGTTCGGTCGTCGTGTTCATAGAACGGACCCTTTTTTGGAATGTATTGAGGATTCCGTTTGTCTTCGTCTTGATCTAAAGACTTGTCCTTTTGATTGGCTGACAATTCATTGCTTTCCTGTTAAATGAAATCATTAAAATCACAAAAACAAATCAAAACCAATGACTCACTTCTCCATCCTCTCCGCCCCCCTCTCCTTGCTCTCCACCCATATCTTCAGTCGTTTCATATTTCAATTCTTCGTTGTCTTCGCTATTGACTGAACATTCATCGGACTCATCCATGTCTTCGTACTCCCCATCATCGATATCTGCCACCCCTTCCTGACCCCCTTCTTCGTCTATCAGTTCTTCATTCATTTCTTTGTCTATCAGTTCTTCATTCACTTCTTTGTCTATCAGTTCTTCATTCACTTCTTTGTCTATCAGTTCTTCATTCACTTCTTTGTCCATAATTTCAATTTTATCATTAAATTCTTTGTCGATATCTTTGTCTTTTGTTTCATTGTCTTCTGTCTTGTTTTCAAGTTGTTCTGATTGCAAGACTTCATGAGTTTGTTCACAATTCAATTGATTGAAGACTTCTTGTGAAGAATTGTCACAAATATTATCATTGATTATAGAACTGGTTATCACTTCAATAGGTTCTTCACTTGATATCTCCTCCAGTTCTTTAGTTTCACTTTTAACCAAATTGTCTTCACTTTCAGTAATTTTTTCTTCATTTTGTATAACATTTTCTTCAGTTTCAATGTCTTTGGAATTGGTTTGCAATTGGTTTTGAACACAAATCTCGTCTTCAATTGTCTTATCAATGGATTGGTTTTGTTGGTCAGAAGAGGTGTCTTCAAAGGTGTCATCGAGTGGTTTCACTTCTTCGTCGTCTGCGCTCTCATATTCAGACTCACCGGCATTTGAGGCCGAAGTACAACGTCTTTCGGATTCACTTTCCTATCGATTGGACAATTGGTTCAACAGTTGAGTCAATCATGAAATCAATGTCTAATTCAAATACAATCAAAGAACAAAACCCTTACCGGACTTGACATAGGGTTGGCCTGAAATACAGATCAAACAAAAGACAAAAATCGATAAAAATATTGACGAAAATTAAGAACAAAAAGATTTTGAGATTTATTTATAAATATAGAAATTGGTCTCAAATACCAAATCAGATGACTTCAAGTCTTGGGGGTCTTCTTCCAAGTCTTTTATCTCATTGTTATCTTCAATGTCGTCATCGATGTCTTCATTATCTTTAGCCGTCATATGCTTTTCATTGTTATCAGTGTCTAATTGTTTCTCATTGTCTGAATTGTCGGCCATTTTATCAAACAATTTAATGATTTTTTACATTCAATATCAAAAACTGAATTTAAAAACAATTGATTCAATCAAATGTTAATTAAATAAAATTTATTGAGTAATGAATTAAAAAATAAATGCAATTTATGGCCGAATTGTCTCTCATTTGTTTTCATTGACTGAAGTCTATTCCCAAACATAAACGACGTCTCGTTTATTGGTTTCAAACCATATTTTGTCTCAAATTAATTTAAAGTTTATTAAAGTTTTTGTAAATTAGAGACAAAGTTGAGAGACATTCAAAAGTGATATCAATTTATATTAATATGTGTTTTAATTAATGAAATATCTTTGAAAAGTAATATTATTTCTCATGAATGCAATGAAGTGTTTGTTGTATGGGTTTGAGTCCAACCCATGTTTTGTTCACTGAATGAAAGGCCAAAAGCCGTTCACATCTCTATTGGTTGACAACATTTGGCGCTTAAACTGTTTTTGTGAACAATAATCAAAATAATCTTATTTTCAATTTAAGACAAATTATGTCCAAAAGTGTTGATTACGAGCAACAGAACCTTCCGGAACTGCTTCAGGCATACTATCGCTTCCTATTCCCGTACAAACTCTTTCATCGATGGCTTTCATACGGAAATGGTATTGAAATCAATTGATTGATGAATGCATTGACCATTGAATTGGTTTACATGTCATTAGATTCGACATATTTCGAGAGAAGAGAGTTTTCGTTCACTCTTTGCGGTGATGTTTATGTCAGATATCAGTCATTCAGTGATTGCAATGAATTGGAAAAAGCCATTCAGTCGCGAAATCCCGAGAAGATAGACATCGGATCTGTTTATAACATCAAACCCAAAGACTCAAAGGGTGTGACTTTAGTGACATTTAAGGCCGAAGAACGAGAATTGGTTTTCGACATCGATATGACTGATTACGACGACGTCCGCACCTGTTGTAAAGGGGCGGACATTTGTCCCAATTGTTGGCCATTTATGATAATTGCGGCCAAAATATTGGATAACTCTCTTCGGGAAGACTTTGGTTTCGAGCACTTGCTTTGGGTCTATTCGGGCCGAAGAGGTATTCACTGTTGGGTTGCAGACCAAAGGGCCCGTAAGTTGGGATCTGACGCCCGGTCCGCAATCGCACAGTACTTGAGTTGCTTAGAGGGCGGGGAGTTTAAGGCTAAGAAGGTCTCATTAGATGGCAATCTTCACCCGAGTATTGTCTCCGCTCTTAAGACAATTGATATCCACTTTGAAGATCTAATTCTCAAAAAACAGGATATTCTTCAAACGAAAGACCAAATCACAGCCATTATAGACCTGTGCTCTGAACCAGAACTTAAGCAAAGGCTCAAAAATTGCTTATTTGATCCGAAATTAAAGACTTCAGTCGAAAGATGGAAAGAATTGGAGAGAAAAAGTGACCAATATTTGAATCCAAACAAAAGTCGTTTGTCTCGACATAAAGGCAGTCATTTTGTCAATGAATTGAAGCTTCAATTCTGTTATCCCAGACTTGATGTAAATGTAACCAAAGGTTTGAACCATTTATTGAAGACTCCATACTCTGTTCACCCGAAAACCGGTCGCATATGTGTTGCCATTGATATAAATAAAATCGATTCTTTTGACCCCTTCCGAGTGCCGAACGTTAGCTCTCTTTGTGAACAAATCGACCAAAACATCAAAAATCAAACTGAAGTCAAAAATACAAAGTTTTACGAAAAAACAGATTTGTTTGAATCGATTAAAGTGTTCGAGAATTTCATTCAAAACATTCAAAAAGACTTTAAGGGTTTAATGATTAAGAAAAGCGATGAGAAAATGGAGTTTTAATTGTTTTTTCATCAATTAGATAATGATTTAAATGTCAGACAAAATATGAATAATTCAAATGAAATGTTTGTGAAATTGTTAACGATTTTCATGTCATACGAACTCAAGGTCTTAAATATTGAACATTTATTCCTTAACTGTTATGAAACACAACTTCTCATCAATAAATATATTCAAATTCATTATGAAATTAATGACAAAATAATTGAATTGTCGATCAATTGTAAGCAAAAGCAAATAGTATTTAAAATATATTCAAATTTTCATTTATGATAAAATGATTCAATAATTCATTTATTAATTGAATTTTTGTAATTTTGTTTAACATATGATTAGGTTTTCTCTATTTTTTCAACGAATTATTACTGAATAAATTTTTATATTAATTCCTAAACTCTTTGCATAACTTTTCCCATATTTAGCGCATTTTCGTCAAGTTTTACATTTCTAGCCTTGAAGTGATTTTTATTATTTAATTCAATTAAATCTAATTTTTTGTGAATTTTACATATCTTTTGAAAATGACGTCAATATAAGTAGAAGAAGTAGTAGAGGAATGACCGATAGATGACCATATTTTGGACATGGAGTTTGGAGTCAATTATATAATATTATAATTATTAAAGTAATAAAAGAATTGAATTAAAACTAAAACTAAATGATAATGACTTTGCGATTGTCTTGAACTGAAAGTACAATTCATATGCATTTCAAGTCATAAGATATGGTAAGCAATGGCTTGAAAAGAAGTGTTCGTTTCAATTGGTTTCTAAATATAGTTATTCATGAATAATAGCAATGACTGAACGAGTCTTTGAATAGCATTTCAAACACACAATTGAAGTAAAAAATGAAAATATCATCACTTTATGTAACGATTGTTAAGTACTTTATTAAATAAGTTATGAATAAAAAGCATTTATTGAAAAACTTGTGAAGTATTGAGTAATTCAAAGAATTTTGCTGTGAATTGACGTCAAAGGAATCGCTGGATTGGGAACAATCCCTGTTCTTCCTTCTCGTCGTTGTCGTCGTTGTACATTTGATGGTATTTTTAATGAAATATATGCCAAACCTTTCCAATAATGGTCTCAAATATTTTCCTTATTTTTAATGCATTTTCATTTTTATAAAAAACATCAAAAATAGCAATAATTTATTCAAATATCAATTATCTGAAGGACAGACACGAGAGTGAAAGTTGTTTACATCTATTGTTTTTATAATTCTATAGTTATATATATCTTGTGTTCATTTTTAATATAAATTCTTAGAAATTTTAAAACTTTTTTTTGCATAAAAATTTTGCAATAAAGAAGTTGCAAAAACTCATTGTTTTCAATGGTTTGCAACTGAAGTGCATTTAAAACTCGATAAATAAAACAGTTATTAATTTTGATTCAAACAATGAATTTGAAGGAAAAACAAATCAATTTTTGAACAATCGATTGATGTCTTCAAATATTGCATTCAATGTTATTTCGCAAATAACTTATTCAAATACAGGTTAAGCACTGGCATTACTGTCGGTGCTTTGCATTGTGTGCGACTTTATCTCAATTTTAAGGTAAGTGTTGAACAAATCAAATAAGAAGTTGTCTTCAGAGCAAAACAAATAACTGTTTCACTACTTATGCAATGAAATACTCTATGCTATAGACTATAGACACCTGTAATCGCAAATCTGTTTTTCAATTCATATCAAATCATAACTTATATTAACAGACATTCCGAGAGAGAGCTTAAATAGAGCTCCAGATTATGACTTCAAGTATTTCTATACCATTTATCTCAATGAAAAACATCTCAAAAACTTGAGATAAAACTGATTATTCGTTGATATATTCTTGTGATTCACTTATAAATGCATTATATTTTCAAATATTATTTTTCGTAAATAATTTTCGAACAAATATTTCATTTTCAACTGGTTTTGAATACATTATGAAAACTCTTTCACAAAGTTTTTCAAATCTTTTTCGAAAAGTGTTTTTAAAGTGAAAAAATAAGAAAAATCATTTGATTTGTGAAACATTGAGTTCTTTGCTCTGCTCTGAAGATCGGTCACTGATTTCTTGACAGAGCCTTGAATTGAATGAAGAAATTGAAAAAAATATTAAAACATATATTTTTCAGAGCAATCGCTGGCAGTTGTGGACTGAAGTGCTATTAGAGTATTGATTATTATTATTATAGACGACTCCAAACGTGAAGTCAACCCAAACTCTGCTATAAATAGTTTGTCGTCTTTTAGTCAATGAACTGATTTGAAGCGCTTTTACAGTACATTCAAAGCCTCTTCAGTGGATCAGATGTGAACACAACTGAAACAAAGACTGAGACCTAATTGTCATCAAAGTGTCAATCGATGAACAGATGAAATACATGTGAAAACAATTGTTGTTTAACTGAATATTAATGTCAACAATGAATGAGTAATTAATCGTCAATCGATTGAACGGTTTATTTGAAGTCAATTATCAAACAATTGTCAAACCATTGGAAGAGATGTCAGTGATGTCGATGTCGATGGACACGACTGGCCCCAACCTGAGCACTCAGTTCCCTCCCGTCACCTATAGTTCTTCGTTTGTCTCATATCTAATTCAGGTAAATATTGATCTCAATTCATATCACACTTTCATTGAATACTTCAATCGAGACATCGTTTGTCTCAACCCTTGTCTATGGTTTGTCTTCTTATCAATCAATCACTCATTCAATTGATTGCCAGGTGAATGTGAAACCAATAGAACCCTGAACATGCTAAATACCTGTCCCTACCGGTGCTCTCATTGGTTTCAATTAATACTTTTATACCATATCTGAAACTGATATGAATTTGCATTTTATTTCAATTTATTATTAATTATTTATTTATATATTTATTGAGTTATTAAACACTTTTCAACATTAATATAGCATTTGTTTCACTCAATATTTCAATCATTTTTTCATTAATTAATTTCAATTAATTTTGATTTTGTTAATAAATGCATATATTAGTCAAATGTGTATTAATACTCAATTGCTGTCCAAATCGTGTGATCTCAAAGTCTCACTCAATGTCTGATCATTAAAATATTGTTTGAATTTTGCGTTTTTATTAACAATTGATTTTTGTTTAATTTTTCATTTTTTTCCTTCAATTAAAACATAAATCATTTCATTGATTGCATGCAAAAGACGAATAAGTTTTATGTTAATTAGAAATATTCAATAATTCATATGAGATGAAAGGGTTAAGTTGACTGTCAGGGGGATAGTGACAGAAGGTGTGCAAAATATATCGAAATAATTGCAAAATATTTGATTGTATGAAACAATTGAAATGGTTTTCAAAATGAGTTATTTCTGTCTTTACGTGCAATTGATTTAATCGTAAAATGCATTTCTTATACTTTTGTGCGAAAAGTACTTTTAATGAAAATTTTTCCTCAAAACTATTATCGCATTTATAGTATATATTCTTTTGATGTTTAAATTAGGAAAAAAATTAATAACTCTTTTGTTTCATTTTTTTTAATTTGAATACAAATAACAATAAAATTATTCCTGAAAATAATCTTTGAGTCAAAAGCTTTTGACTACATTTGTATCTTATTTTCGGTGAGAGAATATTAATTGATATAAAGAATCAGTTTTTGATATCGTATATGATTTGCAGTCATTTTGATTGCACTTCATTGCAGTTAAGAAACAAATACCCATTTCATTGAATATCAATCATTTCTTCCTATAAAACATAATCACATTCACATCCTATTAGACCGAGTGGTTGTCCCCAATTTTATCCGAAAACTTATAGTTTTGTTGTATTAACCAAACCTTTATTATCACAAATGAGATAAATATTTAATAAATAATACTTTAGATTTGATTTTTGTCCAACGCTTTAGCTTTTGATTATTTAACTCAAAATCTTAATAAACATCTTGTGTTGACTTAAGTATCTCTTCGAAGGAAAGGTCATTCGTTTTCTACTCTTTAGTTCATATTCAGGTAATATCTAATGATTAGAGATTTGAGTTTAATATACATTTAATTTTATAACTTAACAAACATTGAAATCGATTGATATTTTACAAATAAATCTGACAAAAGTTTTTATAAGTAATTCCATTTGTATTCTTCAATACTCTTATTTTTGATCATTACCTCTGATAGAGTGTCATACAACCTGGGTATTACCAATGTCAACCAATGTCACACCAATCAGTGTTGGATAACATCATTATAACAGATATTTTTGAATAACTTTTCATGTATTTTAAATATTCAATAATTTTATTTCAAATATAAAATTAATTGAAATATATATATAAAAACGTTTTCATTCATTGTTATAAAAATAGAAGATTTTAACAAAATAACGAAATTTTTAAAAAATAGTTTTATTTCTCGAATAAATTTATCGAAAATTATCAATAATTTTTGATTCAATCGAATTATACAATGAATTGTTCACTGAATTGAAGTTCCGATTACTTTGTGTTGAAATATATGATAAAATGCTATCAATTCTTAAGGCAAATGTGATTAGTATTGCATAACAAAACAAAACAGAATTTAAATTTTCATATAAATGTCAATCAATGTGAATGTGAGAATGGATTCACTTTAATATAGTTTGACTGATTATATAATTCTTTTCGTAAGAATATTACCGTTTATTACAAATATCTTTACATCAATTCATTACTTCATATCCAGAAAATGTATGATATTTTTGTTTTGAGAGAAAAATATCGTTTAAATTATCTATCCATCGATTCCTGGGATTTTCCAATCGATAAAACACCAAAATATGCACTCATTTGTTATTCAATCTAAAAAACAATTATTTTTACTGTCAATAAATAGTTTTATTTTAGAGTTAAAAAATTGCAAAGAATTGCAGTGAAGTTAACAAAAGTTGAATGCATTTAAAGAATGGTTTGAATCTCAATACAAATAAAGATATTGATTTGCTTTGCAAACGTGTTTTAATGCAATTGACTGTCCTTTTATTTTAAGAAACGTCTCATATCTTAGACTTTATTAAAGTGAAAAATAGTTGTTTTTGTAATTGTTTAGTGAAATACTTCTATAAAATGTTTACACATTGTTTGTTGTTTACCTAACCCTGTGCTATAGCGCCGACCTTAAAGCTATATTCTTGTTGACTCAAACCCTGTATTACAGGTATTTAATGCTATTCACAAACAAATACTATTGTAATAAACATTAAAATAAATTCTTTAAAAAAAGAATAATTGAATCGATAAAAGGATGTGCGAGTAATGCAGTCAACGATTGACTGACGGGTTAGACATAAGCACAGGTAGACTAACAGCAGTTTCAATGCTTGCTAACAGTGTTAGGTAAGACAGGAAAGAATTCATAGGTATTTCTATTTTAAAACTGGAAATGAAATGTGTTTTTGTATTTGTATTAAAATCGGTCAAAATTGACGTCAATAGCAATGAGATTATCGGTACTGAGAATATGAAAGGCACTGATAGGACAGGCATTAATGACTAGTTCAAACACTATATTGAATTTACTATAACTAATATTTCATATAATTAATAAAGTGTTTGAAAACAGTTTTCTATGAAAAACAGAATCAAGTCTTAAAGGCTTTGTCTCTATTTGTGAACAAAATCGTTAGAAACATTGAAATCCAAATGAAAACTCTATAAAACTTATTGCCGTAAAACAAGACCTTCTCTATAATTACTTAACTTTGTTTTGAACTCAGAATAAATGTTAAATTATTTAATAATTATTTTTACATTAAAGACAATAATATTTATAATTTGATTGTTGACACCATTGCCAGACTGTGTGCCTATCTATCACTCAAACATCAATTGTAACAAATGTTTAAAATGTGTTGAATTTTGTTATTATTAAAGTAAATAATGTTATATCAAAACCAAAACCAATTCGACGATAGTTTCATAATAACTATTAAGCAGAGAATACGTAATGATTTTTGGCATATATTTCAAACAATTTCAATACTTTCTCCACAAATGAAATTTGATTTAGTCTTGAATTCATCTGTTTTTGCATTCTTTTCATCGGTGAGTAATGTCTTGATTTCATTGCAATCTTATAATATGATCACACTATCACCTGCACCCTTATGACACCCTACACGGCACGGGCTATGCCTTTATATTGCTCACGAGTTATGATATGTTTGCAATGAAACGATGTTTTCAAAGCTCATTGAAATTGATATGAATTGATATCATATAAACATCAGAACTATCTTTAGATACGGTTTACGTAAATGAGTTGCAAATAATACCATATATTGGAGTCTTTACGTGATTTTGAGTTAACTTTTCAATTACTAATTAATTGATTGAGAAAAGGGGCTCAAAATAACAGTTCAGAGACTCAAACAAGTTTTAAGACGTTTGCACAGGTATTCACTCATACTATTGAGTCACACAAAACAGTATTACTATTACTATTGATAGAAAAAAAGTTAAATAAAGAAAATCAAAAATCAAAGCCAAAAGCAAAACACGTTTTGAGGTTTGCTTAAGAATTCAAATTAATTCAATGACGTTATTCTGTTAGTGTTAGGGCTTATAGTTTTAAATCAATGGTTCAGGTGCTGCATGTCTTGAGTCATGTAGGCTCCAGTTCCGTCTGTACCTGTTATTATCATACCTCGATTGCCTTAAACTCAATGCTTCCGAACCATCGTCTCAATGATGTGATCGTCATTTGCTTCAAAGACTCACAAATGAACACAACTTAGTGTTGAGAGCAATAGATATATAAAATAGTTATCAATGTATTCAATGACTGTATTTTTCCATCACTTGTCGACAAGTTTTCCTTTTGAGAGTTGACTCCTAATTGAAGTATTATTTAAAGAACTTGTTTTTGTCTCAAACTAATTGTCTTTTAGTTTGTTTGTTGTATTTATTATTTATTTCTTAAGTTAGTGTTTGTTTGAGAACTACTGTTGAGATGAAGTTAAAGAATAGTTCAATAATTTCAAAGCTTTATTATAATGACTATTCGTTGAGGTTTTCAAACAAATTCAATAACTTGAACAACAATTGCACAAATTATGGCAATTTTGTCACAAACGTAAGTCTATTATCATCTCATCTTTTGATCATTTCTTACATTAAAGTCATCTCTAATTCACTCAACTCTTTATTCATTTATTTTTACTCACATTTAATGACTTTTGCAATCGTTTTGACGTATTCTTAAAGTTATTTTTTATTGATTTTTAATGAGAAATGAATTCATATCTAAAGAATATTTTGCAAAAAGTAATGTAAAATATATTTAATACAAAATCAATTTCTACCCCAAAGGCCGCCACAGAAAAAGATATCGTCGAAGAAGTTGTTGTGAAGAATGAAATTGAAACCAATAACAAGAAATCGCCACAAATTTCAGCAAAGAATCGATGGAAGCAATTGGCAAAGAGTACATTCGTTCGCAACTCAAAGACATCCCAAACGACAACTAATGACACCAAACATATCAATGGTGTGACGAATGGTGTGGTCAACGGTGTGGCCAAAGGTCTGGCCAACGGTGTGGTCAACGGTGTGACCAGAGGTCTGGCCAACGGTGTGGTCAATCGAGAAGATAATGCCTCAGAGAAGGAGTGCAATAAAGACCTAACTTTACTCGAGTTATTAGCATTGAAGTCATTGGAATTGAGTGCACCGGCGAGTGATATCATTCTCAAGACACGATCCCATAATTGGGTGCAACTGTCCGGACACGAGGACTCATTCGCTTTCGCCGGACCCGGAACTATATGGAAGAAGCGTTCGACTGATGACACAGAAGTTCGCGCATATGAGGCCCTCATGAGTGAATCGATTGGGGAAATGGTGCCAAAGTTTTTCAGAGACGTGTCCTATAAGGGCGACCACTTCATTGAGATGGAAGACCTCCTCTACCAGTACAAAGACGCCGCCATTATGGACATAAAGATGGGCAACCGTACGTTCCTCGAGTCGGAGGTCCAGAACACTAAAGCCAGGAGTGATTTATACGAGAAAATGATCAAAATTGATGCAAACGCACCGACAGAACAAGAGCACCGGCAGAGGGCTGTCACTAAACTGAATTATATGAAGTTTAGAGAAGAGTTGAGTTCTTCGTCTAATCTTGGGTTCAGAATAGAAGGATTCAAAGTAAGGACAACTCATTCACGAATGATTGATAGCTGTTGACTAACCAAAAACGTCTGTCCTTATAGGTCGGGGAGGACTTACAGTTGGGTAAAGACCTTAAGCTAATCAAACAAAGAGACGAAGTGAAGGCAACTCTAAAAGCCTTCCTCAATGGCAAAAATCAGGTGCGAATACAACTGATAAAACGACTCAAAGAGTTGTCGCATATGTTTGAAAACTCTGAGTTCTTTCGCACCCATGAAGTGATTGGCAGTTCTTTACTCATAATTCATAACCAAAAGAACGCCGACGTCTGGATGATTGACTTCGCAAAGACAGTGCCCGTCCCTAACGGCTGTGTTATTGACCACAAGTCCCAGTGGTGTTTAGGCAATCACGAGGACGGGTACCTCTTTGGCCTCCATAACCTCATCGATATATTAGAGGAATGTCTGAAATAAGTGTTATTTAAAAATCAAATCAAATCACGAATTCCTAAACATAACTAATATTGAGATTTGATTCACTTTTGTGCCAAAAATGTCCATAAAATCAAATTTTTTTGTATATAATTTATTATTACATGAATTGAATTCATTTTTTATGATTGTATTTGACATCAAAAACATTGTATTGAATAAAGAGTAAAATAAAACGATTAATGAATTAATTGTATATGAGATAAATATTGGCATTCAATGCATATTGAGCTCAACATCAAGTAAAGGGGTATTGTTTGCACCTTTGGTTCATTTGAAAACAATTTTTCACAACAGCCCCTGTTATTGCCAAACCCCTTACCCGTTAAAAGTATACAAAAATCTAAACTTTTTTGTCTAACATTTCATTCGTTAGTTTCAAAAGTGATTTCTTTATTCTAAGAGCAGTCAAACGGGCGGACGGGTTGTGAGCCCACGACTCCTGAATTATTTTGGCCAAAAGGGACAAAATCTATGAATAAATGAAATAATGAATTGATATAAAACTAAAGCAAACAATGGATTACGTTATTGTTTAGCCATCGGTCGGGTATTGGAGGTCTTTGTTGATCAATACAAACAATTTTTCGCATGTCTTCAAAGCTCGGG
>JAQIXR010000242.1:0-37881 GCA_034700825.1 Quadroppia sp. Gr-Ori-00064 | reverse complement strand
CGAAATAAACGAAGAATTGTTGCAAAAACTTTCACCCGATTCGAGCACTTGACTAATACTGAGCCGATTTGAGAACAGGATCCCAAACATAGATGTGGTTTGGGTTTAGCGCTGAGATGAGAACCACCACATATTAACTGATTTGGTGGTCACCTCCCATTCATTATTGTCAGGCACGACTTGAGGAGGGATCACAGCACTGGGAGGTGGTGGCAGTGCTGGTAACGATCCGCCACACAAGTTAAGTGAGTGCACACAAAACACATCTTATGATGTCTTGTAATGTCATGCAATGGTCTGTATAATAATGTGAACAATTTATTGCCAACAATATATACAACACAGTATATACCATTCCTCTTAATATATACCATTCCTCTGCACACACACACAGAATATGTTGCTGTGGTTCTGTCTGTTAGGGCCGGCCATAGCATAGTATCTGTGCTAAAAGTGTACCCAAATCTTAATTGATGAACATTTTTCTCATTCACAAACAATATCTCATTTTTGTATTAAGTCTTTCATTTATATGTATTTTTCGCGTTTTGGGCTCACATGAGACGCACCCCTAATGTGTTGTCCGTCCGGTAATAGTTCTCATTGAGTGGGCCTATACTGCATGTGCTCTCTTTATCTCCGATGGGACACACATTGCCCTTCAATACAACTAATGAAGATTATATAGAGTTAATCGCCGGCCCTAACAGACAGACCGGGTCTGTGTTTGCCTTATTGTCCTCAATAATTAATACCGAGTGATTGATGTCATTTCGTTGAATACCTGTCCAAAAGATAAACTTCTAATGGCGTGAGAACTGCTTCACAATCTCTTTATCACAATATCCAAAGTATAACTCATTAAGTGTTTCGAGAAATTCTTTGACGAATTTTCATCTATAAATTGGTTGATATTTTGTATGAATTTCATATCTTTCACAAAACAAAAGATTTCTTATATTAAACTTATATCAAAAATGTTAAACCATTTGAACAACAGTTAAACGAATTAAGAAAATTGAAAACAAATGAGAAATAAAGTGAAAAAATGAATACTTAATGTTTAGACACTATATTAAAGACAATTAAGAACTCAATTGAACTCAAGTTTTACTCAATTATTATATATTTTGTTAAAAGGTTTTAATTATAAGATATTTATTATTTAAAATTAGCCTAAATTTACTCAAAATGCTTATAAATATTAACTAAAATATCATTGAATTTGTCTCTAATTATGAAAATTTGTAATCAATTTTTGAGATATAAATTGAAAATTATTAACAGATTTATATTTCAATTCATTAATGCATTCAAAAAATGTCTTCAAAATATTTAATCGTGTTTTGCATATCATATTAAACACATAAACCAATTCTTTCCCACATTTTTGAAACAAATAATTTCAAAATTCTATGGAAAAGACAAAAGGGAAGGAATGGTAGGGCTGGCAGAGAATGGAGGGAAAGAACTGCGAAGTGAGAGCCAAGAAGGGAATGGGTCTATAAATGACAGTAAAATTTGTGCTAAAAATATAATTATCGCAAAAATTCAAATTAGATTTAATGTCATCTGTTCTGACATGAGTTGATTCCACTCCAGAAGTCAACTGTTTTTTCCTCAAAACACTTAATGATATATAAGATGTAATTCCAGGAAATGTTTTGCACTAAAAACCAATGCCTTTATTGTGTCGGCAGTAAATTGCATAAAAATCTCTTCGAGGGGTCAGGCAATTATCAGTCGCTTAGGTATCAGTGGGAGGGCTATCATCAGCAGTTGTCTGGCCTGTGCTCTCACTGAGGGCTGAATGACTGACCAGCAGATGGGCTCTACTTTCAGGCGATGATCGTCTATAATGTGATTAACTCTATTCGATATACACCTTAAGCGCAGGCAAATATCAGTGCTCTGGCATACCGGTGCCCTTCTTTATGGCGTTACGGCCACACAGGCATCTCCTCTACCCCTCATTGTGTGGTCGATTGTAGCGCCGGCTTATCGTTCATGAGATGCGAAATATGCGTTAAAATTTGATATTAACACTTATGGTCACACCGGCTATATATACCGTTCCCCTCACTATTTTCACAGTGAATATTCATCGCAAGTGTTTTTAGTTTCGATTATTAAGTGTTTTTTTTTTTGTAAAGCAATACATGTTTTACAATCAATGAGTGTATGAATGAAAACATTGAAATTTTGTGCTGAAGTCAAACGAAATGATTTGAACATCAATTCCTATCTCTTGTGATGTTCGCACTCATGAGAGGTCAGGAAATGGACTTTTTATGATAATTTCGATCGTATTATCATTTTGTGTAATATAGTATCAAAGCTAACATTAATGCAATCTCTGTTGAAATCTATATTTAATTCAATTTAAACTATATTTTTATACTTCATTTCATTCTATACTTTCATATAAGAAGTTAAATCTTAAAGTACCTATATATTGAAATAGGCCTTGCTCAATTGTTGAATCTATAAACATTGAACCATGGTCATCCAATATAATGTTAGTCGTCATATTCATCACTATTAAGGCCTAAAGACAAGAATTGAATTCATTTATGCATTAGATATAAAAATTAGATCAAATCGCGAGTAAAATATATTTCACACTTTTTTTGTATAAAAAATGGTTTTTATCAAAAAATTATATGAATTACGAAATTGTTTTCAATTAATTGTAAATATAATTCTTGTACACAATTTTAGATTTTGCTCAAACATAAAGTTTACGAATTATTATATATTTTTAATGTGTTTAATATCTATAAAACACAACAAATGTATAAATTGTTAATTAAATTATTCATAAAATGTTTCTTAAATTTTATACAATTTTTTACATTTAAAAAATGTTTTCATATGAGAGGATTTGAAGCTTATATTGAAGTTTAAAGACTTTTATATTGAGAACTCATGCGAGGATTCGAGGATTCAGTCGTCAGTCAACAGAATATAATAGTTATTGTATTTTATATCTAATGATATCCTTTGCGCACAAAAGACTACTACAAGAAATACCACACAAATAGTGGATATGAATATTATTTGTTAGAGAGAGAAATGAATGGCTTTATGTGTGTCCATAATATGGAAAGTTGTGTTTATTTTAGGGCCAGAACTTCACTGCTTTAATGCCCGCTCACGTATGCGTCCGAAACACACAATTGTTATACCAATACTAATACCAAAACTACTTCTCGTTTCACTCTTTTTAGAAACAGTTTACACAAAATTCCATTGAAAAACATGTCTAACATTTTGTCGGTTTATCAGTCGTTTAGTGTATTCCCTGTGCTTTCAGTCTTTCCTCTCATATAAACTCATATGATTTCATATTCTTATTGTGATTCTTACACAATACCAATGGTGTTGTGCTCTGTCTCGCACTATGCCTACCCAGTGGTCCCGTCGGCGCTGGGGAATGGATCACTGTCCCAAAAGCGACTGTCCCTTAAATAGTTGAGCAAATATTGAATTGCTATAAATTACGACAAATTGCTATTTAATGTTAACTTATTTTGTTTGCAGACAAATGTTTTCTCACATTCAATGCCATAGTTTTGTATGAAATCCTATACTTATTTTCACCTCTTTTTTCGACTCGTATTTGAATCTCATATTTATTTACTTTTTTACAAGTATTACAAAAGCGGTATTTCTTTGAAAGATATGCAAAAATTCTTTCGTTATTTTCTTGACTTATTTTTCATAAAAGCAATGATTAATGATATTTATAAACAGTTTTTATTGTACTTAAAATTGTATTATATTTTCGTTACAAATATTGTAATAAATAATAAATAATTACAAAACTGAATGTCATTTTTGGTGACATCGAAACTAATCAATGGTTTGATTCAAAAATAAAAATTTCATAAAGTTTTGAAACAAATGAGAAAATTATTTTGTTTTCAATTCATTAAAATTTTAAAATTATTTTAATTTATGTCGTCTTTGAAGTGAAGTCAAAATGAAATGAATTTTTAAATAATGAAAAAAATACTAAAATATGAATAAATCAAAGCAAACGCTTTTTGCATCGATGGGCGCCACAGTAACACGGCATCTTTCGGCCAGGGATCGACCCAATCTCGTAGTTGTAATCCCAGGTCAGCTCATCATAAGCCAAGATATCTCTAATTGATAAATGAAAAGCAAATAAACGAATAAAACATTAAAACAATTGAATGAATGAATACTTTGTGGCAAAGAAGGAAACCCAAGGAAAGCGCAAATCGTGTGAATCGACGAAAACGTTCTGAACAAAACAGTTCGGTTCACAGGAATGGTTCAAATATCGACCTATATTTCCCTTCTTCTTCGCATCCAATGAATAACAAAAGTTCTCATTAAAAAACTCTTCTCTAATAGAGTACCGATTCTTCGACTTGTCTTCGGCTCTTCGTCGGCCTTAATGTCCAAAATGAGACAAAAAGAGGAAATTTGTCAATAATTGACGTGAAATGAACTCAAAGACCAATACCTGAAATGATATTTTTATTGTGAATATCATTGTATTTGTCGAACACTCTCTTATCGCCCGTCCATTTATAGTCCTCGTCATCATTGGATGAATCTTCAGATTCTTTAAAGTTTTCATCGCTTTCGGAATCGCTTTCGACATCGCTTTCATAGCCCTCTTTCTGTCGCTCACAGACGTCAATGTAGTCCAAGTCCGCCAAATACTCGTCACCACATTCCCGAGCGTCGGCCGTCTCCTCATTGAGTATTTCCGCCGCATATATGCAAAGAAATGCCCCTAAAAATAGTGAACCAAACCTTAGTTTAAAACAATCGTTGAAAACGTTATTACCTTTGGGAACGTCATGTAAGACCCGAACGCCCCAACCCTTCTTCAATGTCTTGAATAGTTGTAGACGACATTTGATGCCGTTTTGGACGACCCTATTCTGACAGCGCTCATTGCACTGACACCTTTGGTTGCACTCAAACACACCCGTCATTATGAAGTTGTCGAGACGTTTGTAATTATAGGCAAACAATTGGTTTCTGTTCTGAAGATAACGAAAGAAAGGCTTTGATAACAAAATACAATCCAAACTAATAGTGAGTGAATGCTTACCATCCGAACGGCATCACTGGCCTCGAGGGTCAGGCGCTGACACGAACAGTTCTCACTGTCCATACAATTGTCTGTACAGTCACAACAGGACAAGAATTCGGGATCGAGTTTGAAGTTGACGTCTGGATGTGGAAAGCGATCGGCCTTATAGACAACGTTCCCCAAATCGGTTTTGTCGACTGTATTCACACAAGAGATGGGCTGTCGTTCCAAACCAGTAGTGATGTCTTGAATGTAGAAATGAGTTTTAAGAGGTTCTGACTTTCGATACAATTGAAAGTATGGCTGAAATGTGAACAAATCGATGTCTAGAATCGATTCAGTGATTTGTAAGTATTGGTAGACTTCGTTCAAGTCTCGAAGACGTCGACCACAAGGGCCTCGATATAAGATCCGTGTCTTATTGTCACTGGTCTTCAGTATCTCTCTTCTGAACCCAACAAATATTGGAATATGAAATGGGTTTTTGTCTCTGAAGTCTTGTGTTTCGGCGTTGACTGCAATCAAAGAAGACTTTAAAACAAATTTTGACAAAAAAAATATGAAATGTGTTTACAATTAATGCAATCATTAGAGCATTCGTGAAATAAATACTCTTTTGGCTTGAGATCTGTTTCGGGCATCTGTTCGACCGGTAGTTCCTTGAGGTTAAAGAGTTCGTTGTCGATGTGATCCATCCAATTGTCACGTGAAGGCATGGCAGGAGATTTGGCCGTTGACTTTCTGGCCGTTTGCTTCACCTTTCGTTTTCGTGTCGCCTCTTCTTTGGACAGTATTTTGATCTCATCATCAGATTCGCGGTCCGTATGTTTGGCAGTGCTTTCATTCTCTTTGTCGTCGTCTTCGTTATTCCATTCAACGAACGCCTGACTCGACCTCTCGTCCAGTCCTCGAGTCATTCTAGTGGTCGACTTCCCGGCGCGGTGTTTATGAGCGGATCCACTATATTGACACTCTTTGAATATATCAAAGAGACGACGTGAGCCCCGGTATATCCATTCCGAATGAGACACTTCGAGTTTGGGGAACTGGATGAGTGCAAGACTGGCGTCTATATCAATCACTTTCGCCATTTCCCTGAAATCACATCAAAAATTATGTTAAAAATAGTCAAACAATTGAAAACATTTTGCTAACCATTTGTTGTCGAATCGGACTTTGATCCTGTCGTCCCCCTTCTGGAGCCGAAGCATTGGTCTCTCGGGATAACTCCTAATATAGTTCTTAAGAAATTCTGAAAACTCTTTGATCTCATTATTGGACACTTTGTCTCTTTCGTCAAATATATTGTCGACTGAAATATGAATCAAAAATCGTTAACTTTTTGAAAAAAATTTATTTGAAAACTAAATACCATTTGATTTCTCATATATGAGATAAATGTCCTCTCGTTTGACATAACGATAGTCGAGTTTGTCGAAGAATATCAGATATCTGTAGCCATTGGTGTGTTTTGCCGGCTCTGCAACTGTTCCCGAAAATAGTTCTCTCGATTCAAAAGGAGATTCAATTCGATTGAAATAGGCTTTGAATGACAAAAGCAATCATCAAATAATGGATTCAAACAATGGTTGAAAATAAGGCAAATCATTGCTAACCGACAACCCGTTCCCCGACATTCAGAAGCGAATTAACGTTTTTGTTATAAGCGATCAAACGATGAGATAAGAAATTGCCGCCAATTATGGATCTGTCGGCAAAAACGACCGAAACGTTCCAGAGGTTAATGATTTTGATGACAGTCGCGGGTCTCCAGCAATGGATTTGTATACCATTGGATGCGGCGAACACTTCGTCACCAATTTTAGGGAGTCTGCAAAATAAAGGGGTATTTCAAACAATACTCGAAACGATTGAATGATACAAACATTCGTTCAAATCGTTTAATGCATTTCAAGTCAAACATCTGTTCATTGGTTTTGATTCCGTCATAAATGACCGAAAGCTCAAAGTTTTCATCACTTGTTTGCACTTCTTGTGAAGAAGTCAATGAATTGTCTTGTATTTGAGCATTACTTTCGTCACGACTTGTGCCCAAATCCTTAGCCCTTTGTCTCAACTCTTCGATGTCTATAACTCTTTGAATCGGTTCCGAATAATACGTGTATTCGTTGTCACAGAAAATGGTTTCACTTATTGTTGTCGTCCTATAAAAGACATTCAAATGTGAGACAATTGGAACCAATTGATGGCAAAGACATTACTTTGGGTTGTCATTCAAATGGATCACTTCTTCGGCCAATTTCTCGTTGGTTTCATTGATTTGTTTCAACTCTTTGATGACTTTCAGACTTTTTTGCTTCACTTCTTGTATTCTTCGCTCATATTCTAGCCATCGCTGGTCTGTCTTCAGGTATTTGTTGACCAATTGCTCCAACTCTTGTGGTCTGTCATTCAAGTGCTCATACAGTCTGTCGTAATCGACGTCTTCAGGCAATTGGATCGACTGCCAATCAAACCGACTGTCCATTTGATTACAATCTGATTGTCATTAAAATCATAATAAATGGTAAAAACATTTCATTTGTTTTGAGACAAAAATGTTTGAAATTTTTGTCTTAAAATTGATTTGTATTTCATTTCAAACATAAATTACGTCAATATTAATGGCAAACAAACAGTACATAAATTCAGAGCACCGGTAGGTTTGAGAGGGAGAGAGCGTAAGGACAGTCGTATAGAATTATATAACAACCCTTTGCTATCATAAAAAGGGGGTTAAAATTAATTAAATTTTTTTCACGTAATATATAATAAATTTCAAACAAAAACTTTTTATCACAAATGCGTTGAACTCAAAGGTCAACAAAAAGGGTCATTCATTGACCTCATGTCTGAAGTGAAAAGTATTTGAAGAAATGGACAAAACTTTTAAAAAATGAGATTTTTTTATTCAAACATTTTTTTGGCTAAAAAACAAAAACAATTATTTTTTTTTTCGGTTTCACTACAACTAAAAGTGATTTACATTTATGTTTAAATCCTTAAATTAAAGCCTTTTTCAACACTAATGTCATTTCAATACAAATGTAATTAACTTTAAATACAATTCAAAACACTTTTTATGATTAGATATAATATTAAATGTGTTTTAAATGTGTTTTTCGTTTATAATTAAAGACAAAAAAATGTGACAAACAATAGATGTCTACAAATAATGACTCCAATGACCACAAGCGCCGGTGGAAACGGCCAGCCCTAGTGGTGGTCGTGATGGTCGTCGGTCTGAAGCCCTTCATAGGCCTCCTCTTTGTCGGAGATGTACTTCAGTAGATCCCTGGGCGTCAACAGACGCTCGGCGTCTGAGTCGGGTATCTCGAAGTGGAACTCGTCTTCGATGGCCATAATCACCTCCACGTGATCTAACGAATCCAATCCCAGGTCGTTATAGAAGTGTGAATCCAATGTCAGTTTTTGTGGATCTATTTTGTCGTATAATTTCAGTAACAGAAGAATGCGTTCGCGAATGAAGTCGTAAGTCAGGGGCATCTTATGGGCCATTAGTCGCACCTGTTGGCCACCGGCCACCGACACCAGCGCCGGCACTCCTCCGACCATCAGTGGATCAACTCTTGAGCCAATGGTCGGACGAAAGCGATTACAAACTCCTCTTTGACTTTGCGTTGCATTTGTTGACAACGTTTTGTTGAATGCATTTCTTGTGGTATTTATTGACGTCTTTTGACTCAATCTATTGAATGGGTTTTGAAAAAATGATTTCATTAAACGGTTTAACAAAAATGAATTCATTTTTAAATCAATTTAATAACAAAAACTCTTATCGAAAAAGTGCACAAAAAGTGCCTCAAATCAAAACAAACACTCAATCGTTGACTGCATTCAGAGTTCACTAAACATAACGTTAGGCGGCATTGGATTCAAAATATAGACATACAGTTGGGTCCGTTTATGGGCTCAATTGGTTTCACTCAATTGGATGATAGTTGTTCTTGGTTATTTTAATGATATTGAATCCAATGATTGATCTTGATGTCTTTTATTGTATTGATCATTAAAACACATTTTTTAAGTAAAAATATTTAATATTAATATCGTTTACATTATATGTGATATAATGTAATAATTCTAAAACATTCACAACTAATGTAACACTTAATGCACTTTTTGTACCCCATTTGTTGTGTTTGAATGCATTTAAAGGCAAACACATGTTTGTCATAACGTTGTCTACGAATGAAAACAAATTTTTGTTTTTGTTGTGATATTTGAAAAACATTTGTTTGACTTTAATTGTAATTAATTTGTAATTAATTATACATTTAATTGAAATTTAATGAAAGTTTTGTTTTGATTGAATTCACTGTTAATTGGATTTGGATTTAATTGTCTTGTTTTGAGACAAAGAGTGAATCAATCGATGGATGACTTGATTGAAGAGTTAAATGTCTTAAGAATTGATTGCAATCAAAACAAAACAAAATCAGATCAAAACGAAAGACAATTAAAGGATACGATCGAAAGATATGCCAAAACCGTTCTGTCCATCACTTGGGACCAGGAGTTGGTCATCACATCCGATGAGTTCAAGACTCAAAACTCTGAGTCAGTCATGGATTCAATCATATATCTGTTGGACGGCATAAGACAACTGTGCGATGAGTTGGACGACAATCGGCCTAAGAATCAGTCGGTGGACATAAACGACTTCCGGTCTGTGAAAGCAATGTTGGGAACGGACTTCTCTGAGTGTCTTCTTTGGCGCAAAGCAGGTCTGATGTATGCCTTCTGCAACTGTCGTCTCAATAAAGGCATCAAAATCGACAACAACTGCCTGTCCATCGAAGACGACAACCAGTTGTCCGACGAAGAGATGAGACAAAAAGTGTTGCAGTATTTGATTGATGGCATGCATTGGTTCCGACTCTTCCTCAGCCAAAGACAGCCATTCGATGGACTGAAGGCCGTCGACAGCGATGTTGTCCTCAACAGCACTGAGTCGTTGATCGCGAACAACATCTTCGGTGACAATCATTTGCTGTCTTTGATGTACTTCTCGGAAATGTGTGTTTGGTATCAAAAATACTCAAATCATTGGCGACTATATCTTCACACAGGCTTCGATGTGGAGGAATGGGCGAAAAGTTGTCTCAATCTGTATATAAATGCTGTGGAAAACCATTTCAAACCTTTTGGTTGGAATTGTGATAAAGCGATACAATTGTTGGCATTGTTTTGAATATCATTGAATCTAAAGTTTAATAAATATTTTATTTTTATATACAATTCACTGAAAATAATTTTATTTATATTTTTTGAGTAAATATTTTAAATAAAAATAATAATTGATTCAAAAATCCAATCAAAACTATAGAATCCTCTTTCGGTTCAGAGTTTGATCGGATTGTCCAAAAGTCCTGATGCGAGGGATCAATGGTTTGGGAGCAATTGGTTCGACATCTTTGTCTAATAAGTCGACATTTTTGACTTCTTTGACATTTTTGACTTTTTTCTCTTTTTGAACATTTTTGTCTTTTTCGACAATTTTGTCCTCTTTTGAAATTATTTCGACTTTTGATTTGAGACAATAGATTATGAGAGCAATACATGTGAAGACAGTGAAGACAACGACAACACATGCGATGATAATATAAGACATGTAATTGTCTTCACTTTTGCATAAATGTTTGTAAAAAACTTTTTCACAATTGAATGACATTTTCTTTGGCATTAAATTCGCCTTAAAAAAGGGTTATATTATTATAAAAATTATTTGAAACGTTTTTCACCTCTTCTTCGGAATAATTGCATAAATGGAAGTATTTTCGGATATATTTTCCCGAAGAACTCAATTGAGCGGCGAATAGATATAAGTGATGTGTTTCGCTGTCGACATAACCACCGAATATATCGCCCAAAGACATGGAATAGTTTGTGAAGACAATCAAATCTGTGACTACTTTGTCATAGGCTTTCCATCCGTTGTCACAGTAAATGAAAACCAATTTATTGTCTGAAAGTATATATGAATTATGATAATCGTTGGACACAATCAGTGGATGACATATACCCTGAATAATGAGAATTCCGTTTTCATTGAAATTGAGAACCGCTTTAAAACGTCTGGAAGTATTGAATGCATATAACTTGAAGAGTCCTTCGCCATCGAGTAGTGCCGGTGCCGACCACTCGCCGTCCCTGTACTTCATATAGACTGTCGACCCGTTCGACAAATGCTATAAAATTTTATTTAAAAATTAATTTACATTTGATTTCAATATTAGACCGACTTTTGAGCCGAAAAGCACTTCGTTTTTGAGTTTGCAATTCGTGTCGTAATTGTATTTAAAGGTCAGATCAAATGAATTGAATTCATTGGAAGTCATATTCAATGTCTTATTCCTTGAGTGTCTGATTCCCTCAACTCTATTGCTGTAGTGTTTATTCATGTGATCCTTGTCTTCAAATTTTGTCTTATCTGTCAAATAATTCCAATAACGACCCGAAGAGTCGGCCATAAAATATGAATTGTTAAACATTTTTGTGATTGTTGTGAATGACTGCCGAAGACATAGTATAGACACTGGAAGGGATAGAATGCCTGGAGTTATTAACGTATAACTCACACAAGATATGAAAAGAGATTTGATTAACATTTTTTGGTTTGGATTTTATTAATGAATGAATGAATTGAAATATTTTTTATATTTCTAAACATTAGATAATATTGTTGTAAATGATTATCAGATTTGTTATGATTCGCGCAATTCTTACCAAACATTAATTGTTAATATAATTGATTTAATCTTTAATCACAAAAAGGGTGTAAAATCTTGTGAACTATTATTAACTATTATATTATCTCAAATTAACCACAAATTCATTACCAATTGTGAACATCTGGCACAAACTTATAGATTATATCATATTTAGAGAGGATTTGAATTTACTTAAAGTACTGATAATCGCAACAGAATTTGAAGTGAATTTCATGAGAAAGTTTCATATGTTTTGGAAAATAAATTTGAATTTCATTAATATATAAATCAAATAAAAATCATTTATTAATCAATAAAATGTAAAACTAAAAAATGATTTCTTTATTACAAATAATATTTTTGTTTTCAATTGCGGCGAAAATATCAAACTCTGAGGTATTTATTATTAGAATAAAATGAGACATAAGTTTACATTGCATTCAATTGAATGAAAAAGTTTTGTTAATTTCATTCACTTCCAGTCATTACCGAAATTCAATGTCAACATCAAAGAGACGTCTGTTTCTGGCCTGTCTTCGGGTGCCTTCTTTGCCACTCAGATCCAAATCGCATTCTCGTCCACAATAAAAGGCGCCGGTATTATAGCCGGTGGTCCATACGATTGCGGAGGACTTACATTATATGCAATGTGCATGTATTTGAGCGCACCGTCTGTTTCACAATCAATTGAGAGGACCAACGAATGGAGCGGTGATTCCATTGACGACAAATCAAATCTAAACCATCAAAAAGTGTTTATGATTTCGGGATCAAAGGATCAGACGGTTTCGACTTCAGTTATGGATCAGTTGTACAAATATTATGTTACGGACAGTCATTATATTCCGGCTCAAAATGTGGTCTATAAAAAAGATCTGACGTCTGGCCACACATTTCCCACAGACTTTGACAGCACTGGCAATAGTGAATGTTCCACATCTGAGAGTCCATTCATAAGCAACTGTGGCTTTGATTCTGCCGGTGCTATACTTCAACATATTTATGGCGATTTAAAGCCAAAGAATTCAACCAAAAGCACCGGTAGTTTTGTTAAGTTCGATCAATCGGAGTTCATATCATACCCTAATATCTATGGTTTGGATGACAATGGATACCTATATGTGCCGAAAGCCTGCGCTGACGGACAGGAATGTAGACTTCATATTGCATTTCACGGATGTCTTCAATCGGTTTCAGTTATCGGCGAATCGTTTGTCAGAAATACTGGTTATGATCTCTGGGCCGACACTAACAACCTATTGATACTCTTCCCGCAAACAGTGGCCACAATCACACCTCGCTTAAGCCCTACCAACTTTTGGGTAAACAATTTGAACGGGTGTTGGGATTGGATTGGTTTTTATGACTTTGATTTTGCCACAAAAAGTGGTTTACAAATGAATTTCATTAAGAAATTAATGCAAAGAATTGGCAAATGAAGTGAAGAACAAATGATAGGAATTTTGTTTAAGAATAAAATAATTTCTTAAAAAATTCTATACTTTTCTAACACTAACTCTTGAAACCTATGAGTCATAGGCTATGACTTGAAATGACAACACTTTTAACCCTTACATAAGTTAGTAAATCGATTGTCATTGATATACAGCACCGACGCAGAGATTGTCTGACATTTTGGGAGTGAAGTGAAATATATGTCAAAAGTCATAAGTCTTGACATAAATATATTTTTGACAATTCATTCATTTTTCACTCATTTGAATGACTTTTAATTGTTTGAAATTTTATATTTTTATTCAATTATTTCATTTGTTTGTGAACACTGTCAAAGGGGACAGTCATTTGGGCAATGCCAAAGGCATCGGTGAGTTCTGTTGGTCTTCATCCGACTGTCAGTCGAATAGTTTGTGTGTGAAGTCAGACCCGGGGCACAAGCACCGCACCTGCCAGTGCCAGCCGGGCTATTTCAGGACTAATCCCGAGTATTGGATACAATGTATTGAACCAAAACGTTATAAAGAGAGCTGTGAATACAGCCAACAGTGCCAGCACTTGGACGCCAACAGTGTCTGTGACACAGAATCGGGTCATTTCATATTGAGATGTCTTTGCGCTGATTATCATCGCTATAACCATGAGTTGGGGCGCTGTCAATGGTGTCAGGACTCAGACTGTCGGCGCTACCATCAGAGGTACAGCTCAATGACCACCAACTATGACAGCAAATACAACCGATGGTATCATAACGTCAACGGAATATTCGGTGTTTGGGCATCGCTTATAATCATAGCACTTCCCATCTGTTTGTTCCTCTTCTTCCTTGGGATCCGATTCACGAAACAATTGCTTCACTTGAACGACAATAACCCTATGATTGCATTACAACCAAATCATTCAAATCTAATAATAAATGAACAAAGAATTTACGTAACCCTTCCCTCCGAAGTGACCCCCATAGAAATGCCTCCGCCTTATGACCAGTTGGCCAAATCCATACGACTTCCCACTTATGAAGAGGCTGTCAATAATATGAATTGTTAAATGTTATTATTTTTTATTAAATATATTTTTACTAATATTTAAAACAAATTATAATAAAAAATATTTTCATTAAAATAATTATTGAATTCAACGAACATTTAATTCAAAGACATTTTTATTTCATACAAATTTTGATAATTTTTGTGCAAAAAGTGTTAAATAAATTTTAAAACACTTTTTGTGTGCAAAACGAGTCGATAGTTTATCAGACGTTTTCTTCAGCCAGTTCTTTGGCTCTCTTGTGGGCCGCCTCCACAGCGCCGGCAACACCTGATCCCACATCTGCTTTGTCCAAGACATGAATGCCATAAACGGCTGCACCTGAAGGGGAAACACAACTGTCTTTCAGTTCTGATGGATGTTTTCCAGACTCAAGTAGTGTAAGTGCCGCGCATTGAGCCGTTTTGGCAGCAAATTTGGTGGCCATGGCTTGGTTGAGACCCATTTTGAAAGCACCGGAAGCTAAGGCTGCCATATAATAATAAACGAACGCCAGACCACTTCCACCCAGAGCACAGGCGGCGTCCATTTGATCCTCAGGGATGTACTCCAACTTCGATACGGCCGACAAGATGTCCCTCACTATTGGAGCACATCTCTTGCCATCCGGTTCCACATCAATGGCGCCCAAACCCAGTCCGTAACCACAGGCGGTGTTGACCATAATTCGATGCATTTCCAACATATACTTCTCCGGGTGTTCGGGATTGAGAAGACAGGCCCTGATCTGCTTCAAAGTGACTCCACTGACGAGTGAGAGCACATACACCGGGTGTTTCATATTGGGAATGAAGTTTGTGGTGAAGGGATGGGGTCGCGAACCACCCATTTTGTAGCACTGTTTGATGACTGAGCCGTGAAAGCAGAGGAATATGACATCGCAGTCGTATTTGGCGAAGATGTCATAACTTCTTTTCGTGATATGACATCCTTTTTGTGACATTGGCTCCAAGTTTTTCGTGCTTTTGGCCGCGACGTGAATACGCTTTGGGTCTACTTTTGCGTATTGAATGAGCCCTTTGATGATAGCCTCTGCTATTTTGCCGGCGCCTACGAACCCGATCTTGGCCTCAGCCAAACTTACCGCCTTTCCACTTCTCTTAACCTCTTTGGAATCGGTCTTTTCTGTTGACTTTGTCTTTTCCTCCGACTTCTTCTCACCCGACTTTCCCTCGCCCTCAGACTTCCCTTCGACTTTGGGTTCTGACTGTCCCTCGGATTTGTGTTCAGACATATTGTGATTCTTTACAAAGCGTTCACTTCTTCAACGATTGGCTTAAAATTGGATCAAAACTTTTGATTCAAAAGACAGGATTTGATGAAATGAATGGATTTTGAATTTTCACGCAATCTTTCGATGAATTAATTGTTGTTTAAAATAAAAAATATTGTGTTTTGCGTGAAATTACGTGAGATTTGTGTCAAAAGTAAATGAAATTTATTACAAATCACACATAATTTTAGCGAAACATATGTTAAGTTAATTAAGATTTAATGGCTTTAATCCTATCTTTAATCGGGTTTAAGGGATACAAAACAATGACTTTATATTCAAATTCACAAACATTTTGTTTGAATTTAATTAACATTTCTTTTGACATCTAATCCATTAATACGATAATAAATGTTTTAATTCCTTAAATAAAACATAAAATTATTTCATATTAAAGTTATATCCAATAAAATCAGTAAAACATTAAATAAAATAAATATTTGTTTTAAATTTAAAAATAATTTAACAATATTTTCATGAATGCGAAAAAATAAAACAATTCGTCAAATATTTTATTTGTATTATATTTTAGTTATTAATATAAATGAATATACAATTCAAACGTACAATAGTTTTAACATTTATAATAAAATTTTACTTTTCATTCAAATAATATATACTTTTAATAACATTTTTGTTGCAATTTTAGAGTAATATTGAATTTCTCACTCATTTTCATTGATTGACAAAAGTTTGACAAATGTTTTCCAATATTATATCTGATTATATAATCATGTTTTGGGTCAGGGGTTAAACAAAAAATGGCAACAAAAGTGATTAAAAATATAATTATATATATTTCTACAAAAAAACTAATTTGAAAAATATGACTAAAATTTATTTCAATACTTATTAACGAAATTCAATTATTTGTTTTTAATGAGAAAAAAAACAAATTATATTTAATTAAATCATAAATTACTTTATATTAAACACAAACCAATGACTAAACAAATGATTATTTATTCTTAGAATCGATTATTTTTATTATATATATTTTTATCATAACTTGGAATCGGATTCAACCTTATAATAGATCACATCCCACGCCATTCAACCCCATCTCTGGAAAAGGCCAGCCCTTTGGCACCGACAGTTTGTGCCCCAAATATTGCACCTGAATGTGAAGAGATGTGAAAAAGGGGTTTGAAATGAATTGTTTGTGCCATACCTGCAGATAGAACTGTCACAGCAGTCATCGGGTCTGTGGTCACAACTGGCACTTCGTCTCAAACAACTTCTTCTGTCAAATTTCATACTATTTTAGCACAAATGAGTTCTGTATTAATTGAATGACAATTTGTGACTTACTTTCTGTTAACAAATAATAGTTTAGCGATATTTCCGTTGTAGTCATCCATCAAATCGTTGGACAAATCACTGTCTGTTTGGAAATGCATTTTATATTAGATTTTGTTTAATAAAACATTTGATTATTTGATAAATAAATAACATTTCTCTCAAATACGTTGAACTCAATAAAAATGTGAAATTTGTTTAATTAAGTCTTGATTTGTTTGAAATAAAATTGAATTTACATTTAAAGCCAAAGTTCATTCATATATACCTTAATAGACATAAAGTATCACTTTTTTCTCTACACTAATATCACTGACTCTCAAACATATTAAATATATTTAATGAACTGAAAGAATATTTTAATCCAAATGTGATTGAAATGAATTCTTAACAAATTCTTAATCACAAAAAAAGTTTACATTAAATATTTCGATGACTTCTCAGCGAATCTCAAAGGAAATGTCAAATAATTTTTTTATTCTTCAAATGACATGAAATTCCGATGAAGTGATTCTCAATGATTGCAAACAGAGATTAAGTAAAGATTGCTTTCATTTGTTTGATATCAGATTTCGCCGAAAGAAATGCGAAAAACATCTCTCAATTTGGTTGCAATCGATTGAGAGAAAAATTTCATTAAATTTATTATTAAATTGATTTCAAAGTAAAGTAAACAATGAATATATTAAACAAAAAAATGTTAAACTCATTAAAAGTTTTGTCTAAATTTATGTAATTTTTAACACAGTTATGACATTTACTCTATAATACAGACCACTTGTGCTGTAGTATCGACTCGTCGCCAAATTTTCCACAATTAGTGACATAATTACGAATATTAATAATAACTTTGAAAGTGAAGAACATTTGAAATTAATGTTCAGTCGACTCATGAATGGCTTAATTGATGTCGACATCGCTTATAAACCATAAGAGGGTCTAAAATAATGACAAAATTAAATATTTTAGCATTTTATTCAAATTTAATATAAATTTAATGTTTGAAATGATTTAACAAATGTTTTAAACGATTTTCAATACAATTCATTCAAAAAAAAAATTAACAAAAAATTCAAAATCCATCGTAAGTTCCAACAGATATAACATTGCTCTCAGAAAATGTATTTTCAATTATTGTCTTAAAGGATATTTCGCTTCATTTTACATGTATTTTAAAAGCATTTTCTTATAGCCTAAACCTTTGACAAACATTTTGCTCTAAATTCTGAGAATATTTTTATTTATAAAATATAGATTATATGTCACAAGACTTACCACTATTTTTAGTGTTTATTCTTTAGAATTTTATTTTCATTTTTACTATTATTTTTGCTTTTCTTGCTTTCAATTATGAAAAGACATTTTTTTGTCGACAAATATAAATGACATTTTTGTTGAGTTTTTCATTTTGTCATTAAATATATTTCTTATTTCGTTGAAAACACTTTACAATACAATGAATTCATTTAGTAATCCTTTAAAACATATGTGAATTGAATAAATAATTCTAACTTTATGTTAAAATAACATTAAAAAGATTAAAAGAATTTAAGATTTTTTTATAAATGGATTTATTTTGGATTGAGTTATGAATTGAAATTCAAAATACAATGTATTTATCATTAAATAAATGTCTTTAAGTTATTGTGAAAATAATGCAATTTTGTTAAATTGATTAAAAATATTATTTTTTTATATTTCTTAATAACAAACAAAATAATTAAATGAAAACTAAATCACTTGATTTCCACTAAATTAAGTCCACATTCAATGTAAAAAACAATTAAATTTATTTTATTTTCATTTATTTAATTAAATTAATCCCAATTATAGTTATTTTTCGTAAAGATGTAGGAATTGAGTGATTATTATGTTTTCTTTCGCTCATTAAATGGTCGACAAAATTAAGATTAAATGAAAGCAAAATAATTTGTTGACTAAAATGACTGCAAATTAAAGACAATTCTTTAATCTTTTTAATGATGAGATTTAATGAGATTTCAATGAATGCCAACAGATTTGAAGAAAACACTTTTTCATTAAAATTATTCCTATTTTTCTACTTATTTTTCTATAGATTTTGTAATGAAATTTTGTTTTTAAGTATAAAGTAATTAAATACTAATATTCAAAAGCTATTTAATTATTTATAAATGATTTTAACTTAAAATAAGTTTTTTCTTTGATTGAAAGCAATTGAGAAATAGCTTCACATTTGTTGCAAATTCTTTGCAGACATTTTATAAATAAAAATAAGTATAAAATATTTGTATTTCCGAACAATTTATTCATTGTTTGTATTTTAGTATTCATTTTATTGGACTCGAGTTTTACGAAAGAAAATAAAAAATATTTCATATATTCGTTGCGATAAAACTAATGCATAAAGTATTTCATGAAACATAAGTTATGATAATTTTGCAAAACTTTATGAAAGCTTTCATTCAAAACAATTTATAATTTTTGATAAATATTTCCAAAGAAAATATTCTAATATTTAATGCTATAATAAAATTGTTTTTTATTCTGTAATATATTTTAGAAAATATAAATTAAAACAAATAAAAATAATTTAATGTTTCAGAATATTCTCATAAGAAAATATTGTGTATAAATAGGACTGTAATTACAATTACTGATAACTTATGAACAGATTATACAGTATTTGAAATGAATTTATATTAAATGTTTGTGAATAAAGTTATCAGAAATTTGTATATCAATGCAAAACTGATTCATTGAATCCATTCATCAGTTAATAATAATAATAATGAAAATAATATAAACTATTAAAAGAAATTCTTTTAAACGAAAATAAAATGTATATTAATTTCTATAATGCATTCAATGGTTTCTTATCAACAATTATAAACTCTTTTGAATCTCTATATCAAAACGGTTTCACAAAATGAAAATTTCTTTTGTTAATAAAAAATAATTTCTTTCTTAATATATGAAAAGAAATAAATTATTAGATTAAAGGCTTGTATTCTCTGACATAATATATATATTTTTACGTTTTTTAATTGAATTAAAATTAGTTGCGAACCAATGGTTATGTGAAATAGGCTTTAATGATATTGTTATAAAGTTTTCATATTATATAATCTGTTATATAATATCTTAAAAATATTTTATAAATGTTTTTTGTCTGCTATTTAAGGGTCTATTTCTTCAACGAAAACATGTTTTAAAATATGAGTTAATGTTATTTCGATCGAAGTTTTAAAAAATGAAATGACATTTCATATAATACAAGGTCTGGTGTCTCTCCTCTCATGTGTCACATACAGAATATGACTAATATTGAGATCATTTGAAAAGGCAATAAAATTAAGTATTATTGTTATGAGAGTTACGAATGTATTATTATTTACTGTAAATCTTATTCAATCATATGTTTCATCAAATATAATATTGTTTGAGATCTCATTCACTCTGCCATCACTTCATCAAAGGACAGGATATACGCTATAATAAAAACAAAGTGCAGTTCATGTGTTGATAAAACAATTGTTTGTGCATTCAATTCACTGTTATATAACATAACGTTTAATCAATAGTTGATAACAAACAAGACGTGAGTCTGGAGTTAAGAAGATTAGAAGACCTTCTGAGAGCACAGCCATCACACAAGTGGGCAGTGATTGGATTCCTTAGCCAAACAGGGGCTGGCATTGCATAGAATAAAAACACGATTTACTTCTTCATAACCCGAATGGTTTGGCACCGAATGTTAATTATTTACTGAACCCCTAAATGCGATGGTATTGTTGGCCATAAATCTCATCAAAATATAATATAATTGAAATAAATTAGATATGAATTGAGATCTTTATTCCCATTTGTGTTCGCTTTGAATTGTTTTGAATTAAGTTTTGAAATTAGATTTCATTTCAGTCTCAATACTTGTTGACTAACCCATTGAATAGCAATGAATAGTAATATAGTATTTGAAATAAATGACAATATTTTCAATTCATTCAAAAGACACTATTAATAGAAAATTCTCACAAAATTATTTCTATATTTTCAGCCAACCCTTCAGTTTCCGATTGCACTGAAAGTCGGAAATCATGTTATTATTATATCTATATTCCTATAGAATTTCATGCTATAAGTAGAGCACTCGGAGGAAAGGCTGTGATTGAAGGAAAACGAGAACAGCTTTTAGAGAACTGTTGAGTGAAAAAAACATATTTACTGTTGAAAAAAGTGTAAATTTTTATTATTAAATCAAATATCAAATCAATCGAAACAGTCTTTCACTGAATAAATACTTTCACTGAAATGAATGTCAAAATTCATTCTCAAAATAAAATATTTCTCAAAATTTTTTGAACAAATATTTTTTGATGATTTTTAAGTGTTTGCATTCATTCTTGATATCCAATGAATAAAAATCTCAATCATTTTATATCATTTGATATATCTTTTACTAAAAAAAAGATTTTATATGAAATGAAGATTAAAAATAAGTTTTTTTTTCATCAAAAATCACATTTGATTTGATATTTCAGAAGCGATTCAATTGATTTGACTTTAATATGTGCCCCAAAAAAGTCAATTTAAATTGTATTTAATGTTATTAAACATTTAGGTCTAAAACCAGTCAATCAAACCATTAAAAACATTCAATTAATGTCTTTAAAATCTATTTTTATCTCAACTTTTAATCGTTTTTGCAATGGATTGACATTTAATTTGATATCTTTTTCACAATAACTTTCATTAAAATCATTTCTTAACTGAAAATAAGCTAAATATAAACTAAAAAATATTTTATATAATCACATAAATGTCAGTCATTTTGGACCATATATTGTAATTACAAACAAAATATATTAACAATTAATGCGAGAAAACATTGAATATTACTTAAGACTTATATAAGGAATAATTACAATGAGTTTCAATGAATGAAAACTTACGAAAGGGTTTAGTATTTCAATGAAGTCGTTGTCCAAAAGGTATTGAATTGCAATCTCGAGTCAAAAAACTTAATACAACTCTCAATCGAAGACTTGTTTTCCAGTGAAGAAAACTTTTTTTCTGTGGATAACTCTATGACAGACTATGCAGTGGAGTGTCCTTTGAGTATAGAGTCGTGTAGTGATGAAAACGCACCGTCAGTACAGAGCAACGCATGTGAGGTATATTCTATGTGTTTACACAGAAAGCATTCAACTTGAGATGAGATGCCCGTCCAATAAGTGGCAACAGTAGGCATCACATTCTTGCACATCGGCTGTGAAATGGCGATAATACCAGAGTTTGTGCCAAATATCTCCCACTTTGATGCGAATGAAGTCTTATTTGTAAATATAATATCAAAACAATTTAAAGTGATTTATGAAAGGCTTAGTCAGAAATTGCCATCAATACAGTGACGCTCGACGACTGCCCTAGGTGCTGGTGCTGATGCCGGTGCTGTCTATGTAGGTGCTCATCGTATATAATGGTCTCGTTATATAACGCCCACACTTTCAACAAAAGTAGAAGTCAATTGAATTTGAATAAAGGTTTTGGCAATAGATTTAAAACTAATAATTTGTTATCATTTAATACAATGTTATTATAATATAATTAGTGACAAAAAAGTTTATGAAATGAATTTGATTTTTATTTTTTGAAACACTTTTTTAATGAATACAAACTTTATTTCAAAGAAAATAATTTCATTGAAATCTCATTTGAAAACCATTTGATCAGAAATAAAAAATCAATTTTAGTGGCAAAACATCTAATATGAAAATGAGTTAATAATCTATTCATTAAATGTAATAATAATAATGTTTTAACAAATGACTAATTTTTTCTAAAATAATTGAATTTTCATTTATGTGAAAACAAAACACAAAGTTATTTTCGATTCTTTAATATTTAATTTATATTCAAATGAGACTAAAAACAGTTTTTGTAAACTTAGTGCTAATTGTATTTTATTTTTAATTAGTTGTTTTGTGTAAAAATAATGACAGGGATTTGAAAGGAAAGGAAGGGATGGGAAAGTTATGGTAAATTCATATAATTGTAGACAAAATATAAGGAAATCTAATATTTTTAAAACAAATACATTTGTTGTCATTTAAAAAATATTTTAATTATTCGATCACTTTTTACATAATTTTTTAACAAAAGTTTAATCCCTTTTTTGTTCACTATTTGCTTCAAATCATTAAATTTGAATTCAATTAATATTTATAATGAATTTGATGTCTAATCAAGAAATACATTAATGATAGCCAAACATAGAATACATTAGACTTTTATACAATTATTATATACTCTTTGAGTGCTATTAATAATTAATTCAAATCTAAATTCAATTCAAAAAATAATAAAATAAATGAATTATTTTCCCTTCAATTACAATATAATTGTTTGTAAATTAATGTTAAAAATCCATCAATTATTGTAAAGTTTCATACAATAATTTATTTCAAGATTATTACTAAAAACATTGAGTTTTAAAATTCTGTTTAAATTCTGATCACAACTCATATATAGAATAAATTGAGAATTTTTTATATAAAAAGTCTTTTGAGCCTATGATTCAAATATAATAATATGTTATTTGAATAGAAATTTATTTTGTTTATGATTTATATTTCGTACAAAACTTTGATTTATAAAAATAGTATTTATTTTTATACGGGTTTACACAAAAAGCAAAATATTATTGTGTTTTTCGACATTCATATCTCAAGGCATTTGAATGAGCAATAAATAGGACACAAACATAACCAACGAATGAATGATCTGAGCATTTGTGGCGCTATTGTGATGAGGGATGAGATGATACCATCTCTCCATTCACTCTTAAATATCAATTCTTAGAATCATATTTAAGTCACAAACAGTAACTCGTTTTTTATATTGAATTTTTGTGAGACTTTTTCCATGATTTATGTCTTTTTATAGTTCAAAGTTTTTTGGTTTTATTTATCAAAAAGAATTCTGTACTTATTTTCACTGAATATTCATTTAAATCAAATAATTATCGTTTATTTAAGAAAGTGTTAATAGATTTTCAGAATATTTAGAGAATTTTCTTCAATTATATACTTATCTGTCATTGAATCAAAATGTCATTTCTCACACTTTGACCAAAAATCTAATCAAATAAATGTCTCTATTTTTAATGTATTTTACACTAAAGATGTGATTATTAAGTGATTTCAATCTAGACTTTTATGTGAATTGACTCACATTTAATAAGATATCAAAAATGAAAACTTTTTATAAAAAATAAATAATAAAAATCGTTTTGACTTTTCTTTAAATTTATTTATTTTTTGTAAACATAAAGAAATTTTTCATTTTTCTGTTCATTAAATTACTTTTAATTTATTATTTCGTGTTTTATAGCAATAAAAATGAGAATTAATTAATTATTTATAAAAATATTTATTAAATAAAATATTTTTTTGTCCAAATATATTATATTTGTTTTTGTGAAATATATTTTTCAAACTATCATTCGTTTATAAACTAAACTATTTTGTCTCAAAAGTTTTAAAACTTATATTTCAGATAAAACACACAAAACAAAGATTGAGTAGAAATGAAGAAAATACAAAATTGAGTTTAAATGTATTAATGGATGAAATACAGAGTTATCGCTTTTAAACACATTTCAATATTTCACTTCAATGAACAGAATTGACTTTTTCGTCACTAATTCACGATTTTTGATGCATTCTATCAATGATTTCAGTAAAATATTTGTAAATATTTTTGTTTAATTATTTAAAAATTATTTTATTCTAAATTTATTTAATTAATGCAAGAATTATATAAAAATTGAAATTATTTATATTTATTGTAATATAATTCAAAATATAGTAATAAAAATCGATAAACAAAATAAGCTTAGAATTGATATATTGATTGTTCTCTCGTTTTATCAAAATTTGTTTAAAATATTATTTTGTGAATAAAATAAAAATTCTTTTAAAGTAAAAGTAGTTTTTCTTAAATAAAATTGTCATTTATTTGATATTTTCAGTATTTATATCTATGAAACAAATAATTGTTTGGTCATAAGTACAGGTGCTCTATATTTAAATGCTATTGTTTTGTAGAATTTAATCAATAATAAGAATATTCCTATAATTGAGGCATAGATTCGACTCTATTTGTGGTCATTTGAAAGTCAATTCAAAGCTTTAGTTAAAGTTTTTTTTTAATATAAAATTTGATTTTCGTTATTCTATTGTCAATAGTCTTAAACCAAAACCATTTCTAATGCTAATAATCAATGGATTTTAATATTAAACGAAAACTTTTATTGTTATCAATGATTTTGTTTATGGATTTGAGTAATGGTTTGGATACACCTAATCCCAAATCCCGGTTCTGTGGGTTCGGACATCTCTTTGTGGAGTCGCAAAACCAATGCTTTAAAGCCAGTCATATAACAGAGGAATGCATTCATTCAGATCAATGTCAGTATTACGACATCAATACCTATTGCAGTCCAAGCCAACGGTGTCTGTCTGTCAATGAAATGGTTGAATCTAACGTTCCTATCAAAATGGTATACGATTTAAAGGGTGTCCATCGATGGCTTGTCATATTGTTTTGTGGTTCTGTTTTTGTCTTAATTGTCATTTTGTTGTGCAATCCTCATCCGAAAGGGGATGAGAGAGCCATTAAGACGACAACCCTTGAAAGAGTTGCTTTGATCGAATTTGATGATCTCGATGAAGACCTGGAACCAATCAGACCTACTGATCACAAATTGCCATCTTATGTGGAATGTATGAATGAAGAGTCAATCGTTGACTATATGGATAGCCTTCCCTCGTATGAAGAGGTCGTCGGTTATTATCATTGAAATTATTAATAATTTTTTTTTGAACATTAATTTTTGACTTTAACCCTGGGTTGAAAAGCCATAACTAATTAGAATTGTATTAAACAAACATTTGTTGAAATAATGTATAATTTTATTTTCAAACCAATAAATTCATAACATTTTTAATTTGAATATTGATTTCGTGAATAATTTTGTTTGAAATGTATTTCTCTATAATTATAATACAGATAATAATGTGTTATATATTATTGTATTTGATATTAAAGAAATATTTTCATTGCATTTAAAGTATATAATTGTTTGGACCGAAGAACTGCTGCCGTATTTGAACCACAATTGCTATCAATTCAATCGATAAGACATTTGGATTCGACTCACTATTTGTCGACATTTGAAGTCAACATTCATTTTAATAATTTTTATTTTTTATAACATTTGATAACTTTTTGGTCAAAAGTTTTAATATAAATATTTTTAGAAAAAATACATAAAAATGTATTTTTCTATTCAGTCGTAAACCTTAAGCACTGGTAATAATCGATGGCTTTTGTTATTAAACGAAAATTATTAATAATCTTAATATCACTGAACGTGGGTTTGGCTTATGGTTTGGATTTATATAATCCCAAAACACCCTTCTGTGAGTCCGGACATGTCTTCGTGAAGATTCACAACCAATGCTTTGAAGCGATTCGTATAACAGAGAAATGCAATTATTCTGAACAATGTCAGTATTACGACACCCATAGCTACTGCGATGACACCCAACGGTGTCGGTGCCGGTCTGGCAGACAATTCGATGAAGGGATGGACAGATGTGTTTGGAAACTCAACGACACCACAAAGGCTAAGATTAGAGCAGTTCTGAGCATAAAACCAATCAATAGCTCTTCGATCTATTTGTTTATGTCTAACAATAATCGACTAATCAATTGGTTTCAGAAACCGTCGTCTAATTCACGTCCATTCTGTTCAGAGGAAAGGCATAACTCAACCTATTTTTGCGAAATACGACTCATATATTTAGTTATGTTTTGTGTGGTTTTGATTAGCATTTCCTTGTCTTTAGTCTTATTTCACATTCAAAGTCAAATGTTTCCAATCAATGGCTTGTATCCATTCGTTCCCAACAGCCGTCAATCACTGGCACCCAATGTTTATTACGTGCCAACACATACTCAAGACAATACATTGCCGTCATATGAAGAGTGTTCCCAAACAGTGGTCATTAGAGACAATCTCCCCTCCTATGAAGAGGCCGTCGGACCCAAAGACTGAAATGTTTTTTGTTTTCAAATCATTTAAAGTATTTTTAATATGTTTTGTAAAATAATATTTATTTCAATAAATGTGTTATTCATTAAAATATGAATTTTTTCAAAGCATAGAATCAATAAAATTAATGAAATATTCTTTAAATATAGAAAACATATTTTGTGATCATTTCAGTTATTCTTCATTCATGTCATAAATAAATACATTTTCAAAAATTGTTTATTTATTTTAAGTGTTTTTATTAATCAAATTATCTCTTAATTTGATTTGAATTTCAAAAATTCTTTAAATTCTATCTAAACTAATGTCTAGACTTTTGAGTGAAAAAAAATTATTTCAAAATATTTTTCTCAAAATTAAATTTTTTATAAAAAAATGAGAGAAAAATATTTTAAGAAAATCAATAAATATTATAATAATTTTTATATATATTATTACATCTCAAGAGATCTTATGATTACTTGAATTACTTAAAGATATATTTTTTGTGACGAATATTAAATGAATTGAATGTTGGGATCAATAATGTGGTGATAGTGTGTCTGCGCAGGGGTTGGCTGTGTTTGACTCTATGGTGAACACTATTGAAGATCACATTCGCAGAGAAAAGCAATCAATGGCTAAACTCGAGTAGTCTTAAGGCTTTAGTGATGGTCTGATTGCCATAAAAAGCAATTAATTCATCAATCATTGAATGATATTTTTGACGACAAAAAACATGTTATCGTTATTTGTATTAACGCTAATTGTATTCAATTCTTTGCAATACGTGTTGAGCGCCTGTGATGTGGGCTATGTCTATGTCAACTACCAGTGCGTTATTGCCAAACAATTGAATCAATTCTGTCATTTGGATCGAGAGTGCAGTTATAATGACGTCAATACGGTTTGCGAGCACTCGAGGTGTCTGTGCAAAAAGGACTTCAAACTCAACCACCAGATCGGCAAATGCACCTTCAGGGGCATTATATTCACTGATTCTGTTGCCAAACACAGCACCCAATTGACATCCAATAACGACATACCTAACGATTCTGTGATCGCTGTCCTCAACAACAAAAACTATGGCCACTTCGATGAGGAGGACTTGGAGTCACTGATGTCAAACATAAGCCAATCCATCAATAAATGCGAATTCGGTTTCATTTGGGATAAGAGTAGAGAGAAATGCGAGCAAAGACTATATGCCATCAAATCGGAGAACATTTTATTCATGTTTACCGCAATGTTTGTCTTCTGTCTGCTCTTCATCTTCATTATCAGACGACGCGAACACGACTTCGCCCGAACCGATGCCCTCCTCCACGACCTGATGGCTTTGCAGGCCTTCAGACAGTCGCTGAGAACTGGTCTCAAGGAAGTGGAGGAACCAACTGAAACAGACACTCAATTGCCAACATATGAACAAATATATCAAAACACATGTATTGCCATCGATGAGGAACTGCCCACTTATGAGGACGCCATCAAACAGAAGAATACATGCATTTGATCTCAAAATTGTTGTTTCGTTTCGTTATTAATATATTGTTTGAAGAATTCATTTATTATTATTCAAAACATTTATAAAACAAACAAAAAATGAAATTTTATTTTAAATACAATAAATATTATAATATTTTTGTGATATTATTTGAGTTCTGTTTTATAACTAAAAATTATTTCTCTTTAATTCAAATGATTTTTGAAATGTTATCAAAGAATTGATTTATAACTAAATGATTATTAAATAATTTTATGATTAATTAACGATTAATTGATTCAATGTTTTCAATATCTTTACGATTCGTTTGCTCTGAAAAAACGGTTATAATTACCACCTCTTATACGAAGAGCGAGTTTCATGTCTTTAGGCATAATTGTGACCCGTTTTGCATGAATGGCACAGAGATTCGAGTCCTCGAAGAGCTCCACAAAGAAGGCTTCAGTCGCCTCCTGGAGGGCCTCCACCGCCGTTGTCTGGTATCGGAGACCGAATTTGATGTCTTGAGTGATCTCTCGAACCAGTCTTTGAAAGGGAAGTCGACGTATCAATAGTTCTGTCGACTTCTGATATTTTCTGATGTCTCGAAGAGCGTACTCTCCGGGTCTATACCGATGTTTTTGAGGAAGTCGTTGAGGAAGTCGTTGAGGAATAGATGATTTCGTCGTTGATTTCTTAGCCACAGATGTTGTGGACTTTGATTTCTTAGCCACAGGTGTTGTGGACTTCCGGGCCTTTTGTATTCGTTTTGGCTTTGGATCAATCGATGGTCTCTTTGTCTTCGCCTTCAATGATATATTTCATCAAAAATTTTAAAAATAATAAAAATATCAAAAAATGCAATCAATGAATGGATTACCGGATCTACTCTTTGAGGGTTTGTCTGCTTTCGACGACCACTTCCTTCACATGTCTGTCCATTAAATGACAATTGAGTTAACAATTAGTTATAAAAATCATTAAAAGTAATGCAAAACAATTGCAAACCTTTTGTCCATCCAATTGGTCTTTGATCTGTGAACAACTGGAGGTCACTGAATGGAATTCCTCATCAGGTGAAGTCCAGGGAGAACCAGAAGAAGACATTTAAATGATGGCAAACCTAATGACAAACGTCTGATAAGTTTTAATCAAATCAATGACGCAATGAATGAGTGTTTGAATGAATGAAGCGTTCAATCAATGAGTCATTGATTGTAATTCATATCGTATTTTTATTGTCATTTAAATCACTTTCAATTCATTCAAACTTTTGAAAATATTTATAACTTTTGTAATGATTTTATTATCAATTGAAATGAATTTTATTTGAAATTTATTTTAATTAATACAAAATATCACAGAATTTGAGAGAAATATTAATTTTGAGAATAATGTAATCATTAATGAAATACATTTTGAATATGAATATCACAGTAAAGACAGACATGTCTTAAGAATATCAGAATTATTTGTGTTTAACATTCATTGACAACAAGTCTTATAATCAAAAAGTGTTTTAAACAAAATTTGTATAACTTTTTGAATGAATATATTTTTTGAAAAAATGATTTGATTCTTGAGATGAGATCTGTAGAGGAATTGGAGCTAAAGAGGTGTTGTCTATAGTCTAGTGTTGGGTACCATTAAGGCACAGGTAGACAAATTAGGGCATTCGGTGTCATCAGTGAACAGACACCTGGCCTGAGAGTATTGAGAGAGAGGTTCGGCGTATTCGTGATCACTGTTGGCCACGAGTCGACCGATCATCTGATGGTTGGGCTGAGAGTTGCGTCGATTGGGAGTTGCGTAATATGTGGTGGTCTTGCCGTACATGTCGTTCCCCTGAGTCGTATGGCCTTCGAAGAGCTTTGGCTTTGAATTACTTCTCACGAAATCATTCAAAGGGAAGATCTCTGACGAGAGTTCGCTCTTTGGGATCGAGTTTCTTGTGTCCAAATGACTGATGGATTCATTGGTGGTCTGTTTGCGCATAAATGCCAACAAAGTGGTCAAGACTGCGATCAACACAACTATGGATATAACGATGGGTAACATAACCGTCACGTTCTGGAACAGAGACAATGAGGCCATGGAATGGGAGGACACACTCGTCGGTGGATTCATTGATCCGATTTTGATGATCAAAGAGTTGTTGGGAGTTATGAACCGATACTCGGCTTCTGTTATGCCTTCAAATCAGATCCAATTCAATTAAAACTCATTCAATAGATTGGTTCAAATGCATACCGGCGTCGGTGTGGGCGCCGACATAGAGGTCATACTCATGGCCGGGGCTTAACTGATGGATATAAAAGGGTTCGAATCTATTGATTAGTCTTTCCTTTAAAATAATCCATTGTTTTTGATGAGAAAGTTTGTATTTAAGGGTGAAGTGATTTATAGGACAACCCCCTGATTGCCAACTATTGAGCCGAAGAGCTATTGAACTCGAATTCGAGTAAATGAACTCTTCTTTAGATGGCGATACCGGTGCCGAACCTTTGGTGGATGTGCTGATCGTTTCGCCTAATGATTAAAATCACATAAATGTCAAACAGATATAAGGGATGGGATGTCATACTCGGTTCGCCCGTTCCTAAGCTATTGGTGGCCGTCATATACAACAGATATTTCGTCCCACACTTTATAACAGACTTTCCTTCCATTGAATTCAATATAAAGTGATTGTGTTTTGTCTTCAGACGTCTTTGTGTCCACTGAACAGACTTTTCTTCTTTGAAATATAACACAAATTCTTTGTCTTCGGAATCCATTTCATTCCCATCCCAGCGCAGGGTTATTGAGTCGATGGATGTGGTGACCACTTCAAGGAGTGGCGATCGCGGGGGTTGGGATTCGAGGGTCAAAACTCTGAACTGAAAATAACATTAAAAACAATTTGAAACAAATGTTTGAAAAGTATTGCCAATCAATACCTCATCACTTCGAGGACCGGCACCTATACTATTGTAGGCCTGGAGTATAATTGAATAATAGGTGTTTCTCTTGAGGTTCGAGACATAGCTCATCTCAAATCGGTTGTCATCGCTATTAGGCGTCGCTTCGACCGACTTGTATGAGAACTGTTGAGTGTTATCGTTGGCCACTTTGTACCCGATATAATAGCCTTTGACAGCGCCGTACTGCAAGTGCTTCGCCGGTGGCTTCCATTTGATCTTCAATGATGTGGAAGACGTGGCCTCAGCTATGACATCGACGGGAGGCCCTCCCGGAACCTCTTCGCTGGTGATGAACTTGACCGGAACACTGGGTTCGCTTCGGCCCAACAGATTCTCACCCCTGACCTGAAGCTCGTATTTACACATCGGTTGTAACGGACGGACAATAAATCTAAAGTCATTGCCAGTGTTTGTCGACATCTCCTCCCATTCCGTTTCCAAAAGACATAGTTTGCGAAACTGAATGATATATTTGACGACAGCGTTATTGCCAGAGAAGGAGGCCTTCCATATGACCACCGCTGACCTACTGGTGATGTCCATCACTTGCACCTCATGTGGAGGTTCGGGAACTTCTGCTCAGATGACAAACAAGAAATCAATACAAAGGGTTTGACTCTAAAAGAGTGAAACAAACCCTGAACTATAAGTTGTATATTCGTGTCATCGCTTCCGAAACTGTTGGACACAATACAGGTATAGAGGGCAGAGTCATAGCGCCCGACGCTATCGATCTCCAGATACGAAACCAAACTGTGAGGCGATATTATCTCATCCTTGACTGTAAACCTCTTATCAACGGAAGAGTCGATCATTTGTTTGTCTTTCTGCCAAATGGCTTTCATCACTGGATCTCCCCGTGCTTTGCACTGGAGTATAGCACTGGTAGATTTGGTTACAGTTTCCGATACAAACTTCGATTCAAAATATGGAGGCATTTGAACGAAGAGTTGAATGACTTTACTTAAGTCAGCGCCGATTCCGTTACTGATCTGTAATCACATCAGAGATAATGTAAGCCATTATTAGATTCAAAACTAAGAACTCATTCAAAGGTATTCTAATGTCAATACTTTGCACATATAGAACCCGGCGTCGGATTTGTCCACTTCTTGTAGGAAAAGAGTGCCGTTTGCGTAGACCTGGTGTCGATAACTGGACAGTATGTCTCTGAAGTCAGATGGCAGGGCTGGTAGTGATGGCTGTGACAGCGAAACAGAATTTTTATCGCCTAAACCTAATCCAAATTCCTGTGCGATATTCGATTGAATCGATTTTTTCCACGAAATTCGAGGCACTGGCGATCCCTCTGCTGAACAGTCTATGGACACGGCTTTGGTCAGTATTACGTTGACATTCTTGGGCTCAACCCTCCACGTGGGCGACACATTCACCACCAGATTGACGGTGCGATTAGTACTCTGGACGTCATTCCATGCCTTACAAGTCCTTCAAAAAGAGACACAAATGACAGCAAAGAGTGAAATAAGACTTAGAATTAGTGACACATTCTGTCAAACAATCATTTGTTTCGGTCTTCAAGACATTCGTGTGATTCCTGTCACAGACATTGCATTAAAACACAAGACTTTATAACGCGAAAAAACATTGCAATTATGAGTGAATTATTGATATTTATAATGATTTTAAGAGAATAGACATTAATATTGAAAACAAATGACATGTTTTGTGGGATAAAAACCTAACCATAAGTAGAAGAAGAGGACCAATGATTATGACAAGTGATTTGATTAGACTTTTCTCTAACTCTTAATAATCAAATTGAATCCAACGAACAATTTCTCGGGAATGGGCTCTAAGGGGCCAAAGGAATGTGAGTTATTTTTGAATCAAATATACTTTTTTTTCATTGAGTCTCTCTTTTGATATTAAATTTTCAATTACTAGAGTTAGAAAAAAATCTAATTTTTGTAACAAAATTATAGTTAAAAAGTCTACAAAACATGAAATGACTGCAAATGACAAATAAAACACAAAAAAAGTGAAATAAAATTTATAGGAAAAAAATCGCTATTTTTTGAGTAAAGTCTTTAGAAATAAGAGAATTATTATAAGACATGTTTTGCACAAAATGTTGGAATTGAAGACAATTTTGGGTTTTATGTTATGTTGTATTAAATGGTATTTTGTGTCATAGTATGTGTTGGACAGATAGATGACATACCAGTTCCCCATATCCCTGTGCGACACACTTTTGAATGTTAACAGAGAATAGTCTTCAGAGTTTTGGAGTGAAATACTTTCGGTGGACATAACAGGTGTGTGTCCTTTGAACCATCGGATGTCGATGGGAGGGTCGCCCTCAACGATAGAGCACATGAGTTTGACTCTCATCCCCTGTTTGGTGACTATGTGTTCGGGAAGGGAGTGCTCATCGATTTGTGGCGCAAGCCTTACGTTCAGAACAATGCTTCCCTTCACAGCCTTCCCATTAGTGCCCTTAACGGCACATATATATTCTCCGGCGTCCAGTGTTTTATGAACTGCGCTTATATGCAACTTTCCTCCGAACCCATTGATTAAGGGCTCGATTTTGTGTCTGTGATTCACAGGCAATGTATTTGACTTATGTTCCCACGAAATGGTCTCTATTGGGAAGGCAATGACCGGACAGCGCAACACAACTGAATGACCCGACACTACAGTCATGTTATTCGAGGTCCACATCGATCTGAGAGTCGGACTCCCAATCACACTCACTCTTGCCGTATGACTGGCCTCTCCAACATCATTACTGGCCACACATTTGTACTGTTAAGGAAAGGTATTTAATAAGTGAACACAATTTTATGAACCATTCATTCGAAGGAATAATTTGTATAAACTTCAATGCAATTCAATATCTCGTAATAGTATTAGTGTTTTGGCTCTAATATCACTGTTTTATATACTATTGTAATAACATTTTGATAAATCATTTTCTTATTCCTATTCTCGCACTTTTGCACTCACACATTCTCCCTGTGCTCTTACTATAAACTGCATTGTAAGGGAAATGGATAACATTTATTTAGATTTATTCATTCTTTTGCACAAAATTGTGAAATTGAATCAAATTCTTGTGATGTGTTTGAATGAGAAGAATAAGAGACGAAAAACTAAAGAATATTTTTAATAATAAATCATTGAATGAAAGGAAAAAATTAACGATTTTTCGCTACAAAAAAACACCCTTTGCTTCATATTTGGGGAGAAATACTATTTATTTGACACTTAAATAATTTGCAATCTTTTCACTCAAAAAAGTGTTTGTCGTAAAAGTATTTAAAGAAACAGATATTAAAGTAAAGCAAAGAAAAAATATTCAATTATTTGTTAAAAAAAATCTCAAATATTTTTAAACAATTTTCTATTGAGTTAAGAATTTTTTACTCAACACTAAATATTATGGTTTGAGATATGTTTTCACTTATTTTTATCTCAATATATCTGACATCAAAACCATTGAATCGAATGGAAGTTTAGACATATTGTAGTCGTTTTCAAATGAATGAGTGCTTATGTATAAAGTGTTAGTCAATGCAATACTGACTTCCCCGCCGTCTACGACACGAGTGGAGGTTATATTGACATAACTGACAACCATTGACTCCGAGGTCACGTAATCGCCGGCCCGGAATCGGGCAAAGTTAGGCACTGGCCAGTCATCTAAGAACCATTTGATTTGAGGCAGAGGTGTGGCAGAGGCTGAGCAACGAAGTGATAATGTAGTGCTCGACTCGACTACAGTGTCTTTGAATGAGTCCACTATAACGGGTGCGATGTCTCCTAACTTCAATTCGGCCGTCGCCTGAGCCGAGTCATACTCGGACTCAGCCAAACACTGATACGAACCTAAGGGACAGTCATTTTTCAAATGAATTTTTGAGAAATAAATTTGATTTTAAATGAAATCCAAACCTAAAGTCAATGACAACTCAAATGCATTCTCGAGTCATATGTTTTAATGCATAAAAATATATTCAATTTCTTTGTGAATATATTTCATAAAAATTTTGTTGAATTTTTTAATACTAATAAATGTCTGTCAATAAGAGTTAACTTGAAAGTGACATAAGTCTAAAAGACAGCCCAAAAATGGCTCTGCATTTCATGAATTTAATAATTTTTTGATTTTTATTTAAAAAAATAAAACACTTTTCTATTCATTATTTTTTGAATAATTTTTTCAAACAAATATATAAATAGTTTTTGTTTTTCTATTTATTAGACAAGAATTCAATTATTCTTTGCTATCGATATATAAGTATTAATTATTTTCATCAATGAATGAATGAATCGAGAGATCAATAAACGATTGGATAATGAAATCAAATGCGAAATAATAGAGAATATAATGAATGGCCTGACATAACATACCTGAGTCTTCTCTGACAACAGATCGTATGTATAAGACATTGGAATCAATTAAACGAATCCTATCTTCAATACTATTGAAGAGGTCGGTAATCAAAGGCTGGCCATCTTTGAGCCAAATCACTGGTAGGTTAATAGGACCGCCCCTTACGGTGCAGTTCAATGAGGCCGACTTTCCGACGTCGACCTCTGACCTCTGGGGCTCGATATGTACAGTTATGGGAGAAATGACCAACAATTTAATTATCACTTTCTCTTCGCCCACAGTATTGTTGGCCACACAAACCCATTTGCCGGCGTCTGACGGCCACACCTGACCCATGACAAGTGTGCCATCGAATTGTTGGATGTGTTGACCGATCACTACTGGGGTTAGGGCTGAGGTATCGTCTTCTTTATACCATCTATAATGACATGCATTTAAAGAAGATTTGCAATTAATAAATGCTTTAAAAGTTATTCATAAATAAAATAAATATTTTTCTCCAAATCAGAGCTCAATAACAGTTTTGATGAACTTTTGTGTAATTTATTGATTGAAATCCTTTTGGAAACAATTTATCAGTTTTTTATTGAAAACAAATAATCGAAAAATCAATAGATTTTATGAAAATGAAAACAAAACAAAGATTTGTTTGAAGTGAAAGAATAATTATTATATTTATAATGTCATTGATTTGTACCTGTATTTAGGTGTAGGCCATGACTGTGCAGCACAGGGCAGTTCACACACATCGCCTTCAGTGCATTTGATCTGAAGATGTGTCCAAATTCTGGGTGCAATCGTTCCGTGCGGTTCTGTGTTATAGTATATGATATGATAATTGATATTTGAATATAATTTTGATGAATAGTCGACACAAGCAATGAATAAAACAAAGAACTGAAGGAAACTCGAGTCCTAAAGAGCTGTGCATTGTTTGTGTGCCGTTAATAAAAGTGTGATCTTATCGATCAAAATGAGGAACGACTGAAAAAAGTGTTGATTTATTAGTTAAGGCTATAAACACACAGACATTATCGCACTTTTTATTATAATATAACAAACTCTACGCTTAGATTCAATTACAACATTTGCTGCGAATATAATGACATTTAAATGACTGTCTCTGATGTCAATCATTGTTAAGGTTTGGGATTAAATGATTTTAACATATTTTTCAATTACTTCGCTTTTTATATGAAATTTTTTCTTAAAACTAATGTTTGAAACTTTAAATAAAAGTTGAAATTTTTTTTGCATAGAAATTGATTACAAGAATATTTTATCTTAAACTGAATCGATTGGTTGGGTGTGTGTTGAATACCAGTCCTAACTAATAAAGTCTGTGTTCACTACAAACTGGATATAAGACTATTAGTGAGAAGTTCAGCGATTCGTAAGAATTGACTGAAAGTGGATTTTAGTGCAAATTATGAGAAATATGACATAAAGAGATGTATTGATTAAGCAAAAAATGGTTGAGTGGAGTGAATATGGCATACCTGTGACTATGAGTCGGCCGGCAATAGCACTGGTAAGCACTTCATTAGTCAGTTGATGCCTTGTTTGGCACCGATAAGAACCCATATCTCCTTTGGATGTATTCCTTATTTGCAATTCGCCGCTTCCGAGGATTATATATCGACCGATGCCTATGAGTGCGAGCACAAGGAGTATAGGGAAAGGCAGTGAAGAGAGAAATATATAAATAGTGAAAAATATTTAATACTATAGACGTATGGAAATGCAATGTCAAGACATACGATCCCTTCCCTTATATCCAAATGCAAAGAGAGTTTGAATTAAAAAAAAACTGAGAAAAAACTCAATACAAACACAAAAAGTGTTTTGCCTTCACTTCAGTTTCGGAATACATATTAGAGTTGAGCTCAAAAAAGTTGTATTAAATTAATTTCAATGTTTAATATAAGTTATACTGTTTTGCATGACTTAAGCGTTGAGAGAAAAATAAATAAATTTCCCCCTTTTAATCAGGTTATAGGAAGTGATAATTTAATAAAAATCTTTGATTCGCATCGTTTAGCAGATTCTTATGGCTCTCATATTATGGCTCTTTTTCGCCAGAATTTCCCCTTTCATTCGCTGTCA
>JAQIXR010000241.1:0-37915 GCA_034700825.1 Quadroppia sp. Gr-Ori-00064 | reverse complement strand
AGATTCGATAATTTCATAATTAATTTGAATTCAAACGAAGAGCGAATCTCTTGTTTGAGGTCTTCTGCCGAAGAAGTCAAAGAAAATGCAGAAAAACTGAATCAAGTTTTGATGGAATGGAACGAATTGAAAGACATGGCTCAGTCTAGACAGGGTGCCCTCCACGGGGCCAAACAGGTGCACACCTTCGACAGGAGTGCTTTGAATGACAGCAATACTCCTGAAGACCATTCACTTTCTAATGGTTTGCCAATCAGACGATTGAACGGACATTCAAACCCAAATGTCGACCAATTGAACCACTTTGATGTCAATGGAGAAGACATGGATTCAACTGATGATGGATTCGATGTCAATGATTATGACCAACAAAATGATGTCTTAAATGATTTGATGGCAAACAAATCAACCAATAAATCAAATAATGAAAAATTCGATGAAAATATGGAACCGATTCTGAAGAATAAACCTATGAATAATCACATGGATATCAAAGATGATTCGGTTTTTGATCCAATGATTGTTTCTTCGGATCAGCAGATATTCGATGAAAATAATCATATGTTTAACGAAATGATTAAATATAATGATTATAACCACATATCAGTCATAAGTAATGGTCATTACATTGAAAACAATGACAAAAATGTCTTTAATGAAGACATTGATTTGAATGATAACAATGACCGAAGAATTAGTGAAAAGCAGACAAATGGTGTCGAAAATTATGAATCATTTGTGAAAAATGAGACAAATTTGGATAAAAATAGATTTAAAGAAATGAAGGAATCAATTGATAATAAAATAGAAGACAATTCTATTGAAGACATCGAAGAAAATAATAAAACAGTTGTCAAACAAAACGGAATTAATTTCGACACAAAACAAGAGTCCATTCATTTGGATGTGAATGAAGAAAATAAAACTAATTTAAGTTTTAGAAAACGTAAGATAAAGACCAAAAAACGTGATCCAAAAACCAAAAAAATGTCCAATGAATTGAGACAAGGATTAGAAGAGATCAGAGACATCAAAAAGCAATTAATTTCTGAAGAACAGTTAAAACCAATGAATGAAGAAATTAATTGTAAACCAGAGATTGGAATCAAAACAATCAATCAACAAATCAAAGACAATGACAACCGGAGTGTCGAAGAGACTGTTGAGACCATTGACACAAAATCACAATTCAATTCAGAAGAGCAGACAGCAATTGATCCACAAATTGACTCAGAATTGAATTCTAAACCAATGAATGGAGAAATTAATAGTGATTTAACTGTAAGGAAATCAGAGATTAATCACAAAAAATATGACATTTTATCAAAAGATGAACAGACAGTGAAGGAGATAATTGACATAAAACAACAACTCATTTCTGTAGATCAGTTGACATCGACTGAACCACAAAAAGATTGTGAATTAGTTTCTGAACCAAAAGTCGAAGAATTTATATGTGATAATAATATTAGAAAATCAGAGATTATTTGCGAAAAACACAATTCAATCAAAGATGAAATACCTTTTGAAAACGAAACCAATGGAAGCGTTGAAGAGATCAATGACACAAAACAACTATTCCTTCGTGAAGTCGAAGATCAGTTGACATCAACTGAACCACAAAATGGTTGTGAATTAGGTTTTTTCAAACCAAAAGCTGAAGAAATTAGAAGTGATTTTAATGTCAAAAGTTCTCTAAAGAAGAAAAACAAAAAGAAAAAACGAAAGAATAAAAAGAAGTCCATCGAGTGGTGCGTTACAGAGTCTAAAGAGGATCAGTTAAATGTCTTCAATGAAGATAACGAAACAATTGTCAAACCAATCAATGAATTAATAATCACTGAAAACACAAATGAAATGAAATTCAATAATCAATTGAATGACAACAAAAGAGTTGACCGAAAACTAAATGATATTAATTTCAATATGAAATCAAGTGATGAACAGAAACACTTGGATTCGGAGGACAGTTATAATGAATCAAAACTCAATTGTTTTGACATAAATTCAAATTACACTATCGATGAGAATCTTAATGAAGAGAAGAGTGAATGTCTCGCAAACACTCTTTCGGTGAACGACTCCAACGATAGCGAAACCAATGTTTCGATGAATTCAGACAAACATATAATGGATATAAACATTGGCGACGACTTCTGGACCGATGAAACACTCCTTGTCGACGAATCACAGAATATTGTAACGAATTCACAAGAATTCAATCAAAATGTTCGCAAACAAACGAATTGCAGTTTCATTAACGAAGAAGTGGAACAAATAGAATATACCGACGAAGAAGAAAGTGATTTGAATTCAAACCATTCACTTGAATGGACTGACGAGACATTACTTATTGAATCGAGTGATGAATTGTCTAAAGATCTGACAAATCGTGACATTATTGACGAGAATTATATTGAATCCAAAGATATTAGAATTGAATCAATGGATGAAATAAAAACTTGTGCCAAAGAAAGCCAATTAATGTCAGACGAAACCAATCGACGACAAAACGAAACCTCTTTTTCTAGTCTTAACGACAAAAATGTTGAGAATATAACTAATAGTCACAAAGAATTTCAAAATTCAGATTCAAATGATTTGAGTGAAAAAGACGTGAAAATGATTGCAAACATTGATTTGAATGAAAGTTATGACAAAACTATTGAATTGAGTGTTGAAAACATTGAGTTATTTTGTGATAACGGTTTCGATGAAACCGATCACAAGTCCGAAATCAATGGCAGAATCGAAAGCATTGGACAACAATCGGAAGAGAAGATAATTCATGAATTCAGTGAACCGGAAGTGATAAACAATGAAGAACTGAATGTCAATGAAAACAATAGACATTTGTTTGTCCAAAGTCTTAGTGAAAGTGTTTATGACGCGGACCTGTCGGACATCGATGAAGATAATGCCATCGATAGCGACAATGAAGACAACGATTGGATTAATGACATCACAGCGAGATTTGAAGATATTTTGGAGAAGGAATTGTTGGAAAACGAAGACAAAGATTTGACATCAATTCGTTTGAACCAATATTTGGAACTATTGTCTGAAATAAACACTTTTGAAGAATCAAAACCAAAACCATTTCACTTAAGAGATCAAATGCGAACCAATTGTCTCAACGAAATCAAGAGATTGAACGACAAATTGACGAGAGTATGATATGTGTCATAACCCGGGATAGTCTGAAAAGGGAATTCCTTTAAAGAGGATCTCTTTTGACTAACTTTAGACTATCTCTGGTTTTCATTGAATTGAATTGAATTTCATTTTTAAACCAATTCTTCCCAACAGTTAAGAAGTGAATCTCCGCAACAAATGGACAAAACCGAAGCACCGGAAGGGTTGGTGTCGACAGAGATTCAATTCAGAAAATAATGTCATTTCTTATTATAGATCTAAACGAAAGCTATTGAGTTATATAAGTCGGGTCGTGAGGGCATCCCTTCCCATACAGGCGCTCATGTTTGTCCTATTGGGTGCGGCATCACTGGTGCCGACCGTCGAAGAGGACTACAGTTGTCTTCTTCACAATAATTTTTTGCATTCATTTCAGCCGATGATAGACTTCCCTAACGGTCCGCCACCCATATGAAGGACGGGTGGATCAGGTGATGGCAGAAGACATACATTTGAGTGAATGTTAGCATTGCTTAGAGTTTAGCTGTGATTATATTATAGTCTTTTCTGTGATATTATATTATATTTAATATTGATATTTATGTTAAATATATATTGCCTTCAAATATGTCTCCAATCGTTTCAAAACATATTTTCATATCTCTTATCAAAAAATATTTTTATTTATCATATGTTTTAAAATATAATTATATTTTATGTTTATTTAGTCATATTTTTTGTGCCTTTTTCTCATATATTGAGCTATTTTTATGATAAATGATATCCAAAAATAATTTATAAATGACTTAAAAGTGTTTTTAAATCATTAAAATTAATGTAATATTTATATAATGTTTGTAATCATTGAGAAAATCAATCAATAAATAGTTTACTTACTCTTGAGATATGATTCATAAAAATCGATAACAAATTGAATGAAATATAATATCTATTGATATTTATTGACATTATTTTCAACTCAAAAACACTTCATTGAAAGCAATGAAAGCAATAATAGAGTAATTGATTGTTTGTTGACATAAACCACATGTCATTCAGTCATATGATTGCAAAACATAAACAAATGTCTTATTGTTTGTTATCGCGAAACATGTCTTCAATGTTGACATTCGTCTACTATTTGATCACAATTTTTTAGTCCTCAAAACCATTGCTTCAAACAATGTATTCAACGATAAATTTCTTATATTTTGTGTTTGTTTTATTGGTTTCGTTGAATAATATCAACGCAAACGACAATACAATTAACTATACATTGAATCAAAATGTAATGAAAAGTTGAAAATATTTAATGACTTTTACATTGATTTTTGATTAAAAGGTCTCACAAATAAAGTTTGAAAACTTTGTCAACAAATACAACAAAAGCTATAAAAATGACAAAAAAGGTTTTATATATCAATTGATTGATAAATAATATAATGAATGGTCTGATCCAGAAATGGAGCGAAGATTCAATATCTTTGAGCGAAATCTACAGAAAATCCGTTCATTGAATGCCAATGAATTGGGTTCTGGTGTTTATGGCGTCACCCAATTCGCTGATCTCAGCCCTCTTGAGTTCAGACGACTGTCCACTGGATTCAAACCTCAACTCCAAACTCAAGACACGAGACATTTGCGCCGAATAAGTGAACAACAGATCCGTTACAACGATTTGCCACAAGACTACGATTGGAGGACCACTTCGGGTGTCGTGTCTTCGGTCAAGAATCAGGGAATGTGTGGTTCGTATGAAAAGACATTGTCGTCAATAGCAATGTCTGACAGTGTGTCCGCACAGGTAGCTGTTGGGCGTTCAGCGCCACCGGCAATATTGAAGGCGTTTCGGCCATCGCTAGGAAAGAGTCGGTCTCGCTATCAGAACAAGGTTTGAGACATTGATTGTATTGATTATGGGCTGACATTTGACCCGGTGCTAAGAACTGGTCGATTGCGACAAATTGGACTTAGGCTGCAGTGGAGGTCTTCCCACAAATGCATTCAAAACTGTCATCGAATTAGGTTTGACTCAAATGACAATAATTGACATAAATATCAAAATTGATGTCATATTCAAACCAAAGGGGGTTTGGAGTCGGAGTCGGACTATCCATACGATGCACGCAATGAGAAATGCCATTTCAATCGTTCCCTCTCGAAGACGACAATTGACTCCTATGTGGTTCTGCCCGAAAATGAGACATCTCTGTCCCAATGGCTCTACAGTTTTGGGCCGATTTCGATAGGCATTAACGCCAATGCCATGCAGTTCTACTTCGGAGGGATATCCCATCCGCCCTCTTGGCTGTGCGACAAGAATAACCTTGATCATGGGGTACTGATCGTGGGCTTCGGTGTCGGAAAGACTAGAATTCTGCACAAAACCCAACCCTTTTGGATCGTTAAGAACAGCTGGGGTTCGGGTTGGGGCGAAAAGGCATATAATATTGGTTTATATTTTATAAACAATTTTTACAATAAATTAATCATTTATTTCAGGGGTATTATCGCGTATATAGGGGTGACGGCACCTGTGGTCTCAATCGCATGGCATCTTCTGCTTGGATTGACATCCATTCAAACTATTAGTGTTACAAATAAGGCGTCATTCAATTAGTACGTACGAAACCGATGGGGAAAGGGTTATTAGTGAAAAGGGTATGAAAAAGTATTGCACCTGGAGGTGGGGAAGAGCAGAGCAAAGCGTACTACGAATTAGTAGGAAATTAATTATTGAATTATAGATAAATATGATTTTAATTTTGATATATTATTTATCAAACATTTGATGATTAAAACTATTGTAATCTTTTAAGTCTAATCCAAAACAGATTAGAAATGAGGGTTAAGGGGTTAAGGGGTTAGGCACTAGAATACGAAAAGCTATTCAGGCTTTAGAAGACTGAATGCATACGAGTATGTATTAGGGGGTCAAAAAATCCTAAATTCTTGTATACGTACCATTTGAATGACGCCAAAACTGTTTTTATACTCATATTATATTTAAACTGATTTTAGAATAATTTATACAAAAAATAATAATATATTCTCAATATGTTTGCGAATACACTCCAAACGCAATCGAAATAACATTCAATTATTAATGAATTCTTTCATTCATTTCATGAATAATTCAATTGAAGTAAAATAAAAATTATGTTAAATTGACATCAAATCAAATTATTTCGCAAAACATTCAAATAATCGCTTCAAAAGACCTATTGATTGAAGACTTGTTTAATGATTTTTTGTATAAATTAGCGAAAGTTTTATATAATCCTTGATATAGAAATTGAGTTCAATTTGTGTGAAATGTTAATCCGAGCCATAATTCATGAAAAGATGACAAAAACATAAAATTAATGTATGTCTGAGTCGTCGGTCTATTCAAAGGCACTTAATATCAAAAGTCTTTTGTGGGCGAAAGCGATGGAAGTGATGTATGTGTTGATATTATAGCGAATATTACGTAAACTTTCTGCAAATGTCACTTACAGTGAGATTAGATTTAACTGACATTCAAATACAAGTCATTCATATTTGAATGTCTTTTATTTGTTTGATTAAAGTTCATGTTTTTCGACAATAAATTCAGTTTTGAAACAAATATATTTGAATTGCTTATCAAAATTGAAAGTTCAGTTGAGATGAATGTTATATAAGTTGTTATATAATATATAATTAATTATATATTATGTAATTTCGTATGAATTCAGATCACATTCATCCACTATTTTTACCTTGATAATTATTGATAAAAATAATTCAGATATGAGTTATAAACGTTTTATTCAACAAATAAATTAATTTATAATTGAATGACATTTTAAAAAATACATTAAATGTAAAACAAATAATAAATGAATTTATAGAATATTTGTTAAAATTTCATGAAATAAATATTTTATGACATTTGATATATTCATAATTAAAGAGCGTTTACATCACTACAAAAAGCATAAGTCTTGAGATATTCTTATATTTCTCGGAATCATTTGAATTGAAATCAATGTTTGAGTAGAGCTATAGAACGGAAAGTATGATATTTGAACCGAACCTATATTTCTAATACCTTTCATCTAAACCATCAAATCTTTTAAATGTTTGTCTGCTTTTTATTGACATCAAATTCAAACTTTGAGACACTTTTCAAAACTATTTTATAATTTATTTTCACCAAACATTGAGGTCTGACGGCTCTGTTAGAACATCCTATTCCTTAATATAGACATTTGGAAAGTATATAAAATGTATTTTTAATGAGAAATTCAATGAAATGAAATGAAATTGATTTTAATAATTGATATGAAACTAAAATTTATTTATTTGTGTTAAATGTTAAACAATTTGATTGAGTTTTGATTCTTAATAACAAATACAAATTCAATACAAATATCAAATTAAATATCATTTCATAAAATCATTAAATGTTTGCACAAATGTTTCATTCATAAAATCATTGCTAACATTGTATTTGAAATATCATTTGTAAACTTAATTACATTTCAATGTCATTTCATTTCCTTTTAATCGTTTGATCCTTTAATCCAATAAAAGGAATAAAACGATAAATAAGTCTCAAAAAAATGATTATTTTTTTAGAAAAAATTGTTAAATCTCTTACACTTTAAAGTTATTTCATTGTTAGTAATAAAACTATTTTTATGAATGAAACAAATTATTAAAAATTGATATTATTTATGAAATTCTATGACTTTTTCAAAAACAAAATGTTTTTGAATTTCAATTAAAAGGAAAATTTGATTCAATTTTCATTTGAAACTAATATTATTTGAATTATATTACAATTATTTACTGAATTTGATTCAAATATCACTAAATTGAATAGAAATGAATACATGTGGGAAGGGATGTGAATAGGATGGAAAGGGATGGAAAGTATGGTATTGGTGTCAATACATGTTGTCATATAGAAAGCAATAGAAGTGAATGTAAAACAACTCCCACTTTGAGTCGGCTTTTCATTCTCTTGGTGTGTTTGGATGGAGAGGCTGTGGATGCCTGAGCTCATGATGTGATGCCAGTGCTGAGGCTGTGGCTGTATATGTGCTCAGCACTGGTTCTCCGGTATTAATAGTAATTGTGAGCTCTCTTTTGAACGTAACCATAGGAACAGATTGAAGGCTGAGATCAAGTGAAGCGACTGATGCCAGAGTCAGGAGGAAAGGGAGAAAAGAGATTGCATTCTGCGATCACAGACTCACAAACGGATGCTCTCATAGTCTTAAAGTCTCATCGTTTGCATCAACTCTTATGTGACTCTCAATTGAATGCATTGGTTATACAAACGGTTTGTTCGCGACTTCACTCAATATCTGTTGTCGTAATCAATGGTTTGATTGTGTTTTGACACAAGTGTTTGTAATTATGAAATGCTGTCAACTTTAGTGACGTTAAGCAATGGTCTGGCAGTCAGTGCATCAACACTTCCAACACATCCCTACATATAATGCAAAATATCGCCAATTCCTCTACTCGTCAATGAAATCGTTGCCGTCTTTTGTCTCATGTCTATAATTATCTCAATTGACACGAAAGACAATTATTTTTGTTGACATTTAAGTTCAAAAACAATACTAATGAACAAAATGGCAAAAATCAGTTATCCATCACTTCTTCAGTTGTTTGCTTTGATTTTCGTCTCATTCGTGTCCCTAAACAATGTCTTTGGTTCTGAATGTGATCTAAACAGTGATCCCAACTGTGAACAAGAGATATACGGAAAGGCAATGAAGACATCCCCAAACGCACCGTTCGTTTCAGACAATGCCAGTAATGAAGGTATGATTTATTGATAACATATTTATGGTTTGTTTGCCTTTCATTGCATTCAATGACAATTGCATTCATTCACTAAAAGCACTTAAGTCTCACTTTTTGCTCTCTTTTTGGTAACATTTTTTGACATTTATTGAATTTAAAGACATTAAAACTGAAGACAAGTGTTGGACAAACACTTAGTTTTCACTTATTTATAACTTTATTATATAATTCAAGACAGGGATGACTATGGGCTCGGGCTGTTTAACCTGGGAATAGTGGTTAATACACTTTAAAGGGTTTAAAACCCTTTTTGTATTTTTCGATAAACTCTTAAATACTATAAAAGTTTATATACTTTTAAAAAGATCTTTATATAAGAGGACATTCTATCCGTTCCTCTTAATCCCTGAGCCATTGTATAACTCTTATACATCTCTTATATAAAGGCCTTTGGAATGGCTTAATATGTCCTTCACATGAGTAATGACAATGTACTGTAAAATAATATCAGGGTATAAGTTGTCAATGAATTCATATTTAAGTAATTCTTTCTTAATATTAAACACAAAGAATTCAAATAAATATTATTTGCATTTCTTATGCTTTTTTCACCAAAATATAAGAAAATAAAATATAATCTAAAATTTTATTATTTTTTGTCATTCATTCAATTCTTTGAAATTTATATTTCTATTGAATTTTATATAAAATTGTTTTCAAATTATTAAAAAATAGATTTCAAATATTTGTAAAAGATATTGAAAAATGATTTTATTTTTAGCTATTCTTAACTTAAAATTTAAACTTTCAAAAGAGCTAATATTGAAAGCATTTTTCAATTCTTTATTAAAAAATTATTGAAATATTTTGAGAAAATATTTGAAAATTCTTAGAATTTTATTGTATTTAATGACAGATATATTGATATCAAAAACGTGACATTTTATCAAACAATTACAAGAATTTGATATTCAATTAATTAGTTTATATGAAATCAAATAAGACTCTCATTTCGAGAAATAATTATCTGTTTATTTCTTGTTATTCTTCTTCTACTCAAAACATATGATTATATTCCCATCTCTTGTGTCAAAGGATCAAATGATCGCAACGAAAGCTGTTATTATAGATGCGATTCATTAGAACAGAAATGCATTACCAGAGACCAAGTATGCGATCTCTTACACGACTGTCCTCATGGCGACGACGAGCAACAATCGTGTGGTAAAGAATTGTCAAATAATTGTTAAATATGTGAAGAATTCATGAAATCATTTTCAGATGAGTTGCCGAATGGAAGCTATTGTGAGTTCAGTGAAAATGATTTGTGTTTTTGGTATAACTTAAATGAAAGCCAAGTCTATTGGGCTCCGGAAGAGGATCACAATGAGTGGTATCTAAGTGTCAAATTGAAGACAGGTCAACATTCGTTCGGCACAGGGGCTTCAGTGAGAAGTGCACTCTTCGAACCCATACCTAAATACCATTCCAACCCCAACTCCAAGTACTTCAATACATGTCGTGTAAGTCTATATATTATTATTGTTATTCTCTGTCATAAAAACTCTTGAAAAAACTAAATGATTTGAAGCCCAGATCTCAAGACGATCATAAAAATTCATTATTCATATCCAAGTATCGAATTGATTGATTGCGGGATCAGTTTGTTATAATCTGTCAAAACATTGTTATTTTTTAATATGTCTATACATTTATAAAACATTTTCTTCTCGTTTTTGCAATAATTTATATCTGAAATAAAATCCACTTTTTATTATATAAGTTATTCTTCGCTAACCTTTCAGTCAATCGATAAGATTTGGTTTAGAGTATTGATTGTCTGCTCAGTGGAACTGTAGTTTTTTATGGCCATACTATATATACATATATAATATGAGAGTATAGTTAGCACTCTCTCTATTCAAGTGAACATAACTGGGTTGTGATTAAGAAATGGATTGCACTCAAAGTTTATCTAATTTCTCACTTAATCCGGAAAAGCATTTGAGATGAATATCTCATCAGAGGATCTGTTCCTTCAGCAGAATGTGAGCCAACACTTGATCGCAAACATCTTATATAAGGAATAATTGATTATTTTGTGTTTGAAACTCAAATGCAATTTATTTATACTTTATATCTCTTTAATGAATAAAATCATTTTCGATGTCTTTCGACAATAATGTGTAATATCTGTTGCAATCATTACTTCAGATCCGCTTCTCCTATATGTTTGCCACTCCGTCAACCGAATTGGTTCTGGAGTTGACGGAAAAGGACCCAAACTATCACAGCAGCGGTCGAACCATAATGTTGTGGCGAGAGTTCATGAAATCCCAGGTCCATAAGGTTGGGCCCACAGACCCCATAGCGTGGACACGTGTCACTATACCTCTGCCAAACATTGATCATGAATATGAACTGGTGTTCAGTTGGTCCGCGTCTTACAGAGGAATGACTGACAGCTTAAGAAATCCACAGAAGATAGCTTTGGATAACATAAGTCTCTCTAAAGAATGTTTTGGAATCGGTATTACATTTGAAGAAATGCTTACTTTTTGTCACAATTAATTATTTCTTAATTATCAGACGTACCTAAAAGTGAATTTCCACCGTCTCCTTCACCCCCTGACCCTAACTCTGACCTTCCTTTTGATATTCCCGAAAACTCTTCTCTAAAAAGTATGAAAATTTAATTATTTTTCATTTAAATGAAATTTAATTTTAAATGTTTTTTTTGAATTAATTATAAAGGCTTTCGACTCACTTCTTGCGGTGCTTTCGGTAGGGTTGGGCCGAACTATAAACAATGTGAATCATTCTATACTAACAGCCCAACCAGAGGTGCTGTCATAGAAAGCACTTTTATGAAGATTCCTGCGAACGGCACCCAGATGTGGACCGTTCCTCAAACTGGGTTTTATACGTAAGTCTTAGCTTATATTTTGTTTGTTATTTGCTATTAAATATTGATCTTATTTTTCAACTATTTTTCTGACAATAGATTTTTATTTGAAAATATTTTCATAAATATTTATTCTAATATTTTTGTTGAATTGCAATCACTTCTTATAGGGAATAGAATCTGATTTCTGATAAATAAATCGTTTTATTATTTATCAGAAATCAGATTCAATTCCCTATAAAAAGTGATTTCATAAGAATTGTTGATAATATAAGACTATTAAAAGAGAATAAAAATAGAATAAACAGAATATTATTGAATATATTCTTGTTTTTCAAATGATTTTATATTTTAAACTTTATTAAAATTTTTCTTATTTTATAAACAATTATTCACAGAATCTTCGCCAGAGGTGGGAAAGGTGGACATGGATTGCATCCGAACAGCAATGGAGGAAATGGTGCACTCGTCAGAGCTGTATTCAAATTACAAGAGGGGGACACCATTTTTGTACTAATAGGACAACCGGGAACTGATGCCTGCAATAATGGCATTCCTGTAGAGGTTCAGAAGATTATCAAAAGTGAAAAAACATATTTTTATAAATATTTTTGAATTATTAGTTGTCCTCAAAATGCAAGAATACATCATCAAAAGTAAGGACTAAACGACAGGGTATTTCAACTTTGAGAGATGTCTTGAAGAATGGAAAATCAATGATAGGAGGGGCTGGAGGTGGGGGTGGAGCCACTTATGGTATGGAAAACAATATAAATTCTTTGATCTTTAACTTAAAGATTGTTTGAATAGTTTTCAAAATAGAAGATCAAAATCTTATACCTCTTCTAATCGCTGGTCAGTTGTTTTGAATGCTTTGAATGAATTGTTTTTAATACTTAATGTCAATCAATGTGAAGGCGGAGGCGGGGGTGGAGGCAGTTCTGATGGCCAGTTGTATCCAAAAACAATTGAAGGCATATATAAACAAAATATTAATTTAATTCAAAATTCATTAAATTGTTTGTGATTTGACTTTAAGGTCAAAACGGAAGGGGTTTTGATTATGCAAATAAGGGGTCCATTGGAAACGGCAACGAATCGGGTGGGGGCTGGTATGCAGACCCACTCATCAATGTGACCACTTCTGGTGCTTCACTATTGAGTGGTGCTATTGGAGGATATGTTTGCAATCAGTCAAAGGACTGGTATTTCATTGAATGAATTGACAAATATTTTAAATGATTTTAACATTTGGTTTCACCCAAAGGGGAACTAACGGTGGGTTCGGTGGAGGCGGAGGTAATTCATGTGCTTTCAAAATAAATTCAATTTATTGAATATTTTGACTTTTCTTTGACAAATAGGGGGCTGTATGAGTGGTGGCGCAGGTATTCAATTGTTTGTCACATTCTTTATCATATATATTCATAACACTTACCAATGGTGGCACAGGTGGGGGCTATCAGGGAGGAGATTCTTTTAATATGGGACGAGGAGGTCAGGGAGGAACTTCGTATGTGAATAAAGCATTGGCTTCTTTGGCGCTCTACACGACTGCCAAAGATGGGAACAGAAGTGGAATCGTTGCGATAATACCGCAAATGGAGATGTGTTGTAATAATGGTTTGTTTCCCTGTGCTATAATCGGACAGTCGGTTAACAGAGAGCTTAATATTCAATGCATTTGTTCACACAATGACTTCGAGGCCAATCAGTGCACAAGTGAGTAGTTCTTCGAGTTCATTGATTGTCCAGAATTGCTGCCATTGATGACTGAGACAACGGTTGTCGAAGTCTTCATTGGAATCATTCTCTGGCTATCATTGATGTCAAGTAAGCACCAAATGATTGTTTGACTGTTTGATTGACAGCTCCTTTGATGCCATCCCTGACTGTAATAATCATTTTATTGATCGCTTTCTTCACAACAATTTTCATCGTTATCTTCAGTGTTGTCTTCGGTCAGTCAGTTGTCAATTGATTTCTGACCAATCGTTTCATTAATAAACAATTTTTCGAATAGTTATTAAACATCGAAAGACCTGTAATAATAGTAACCGTTCCGGAGCTGACAGGAATGGGAGGGACGCCAGCGCTTCACAGCTATTGTCGAGCAGCTCAACCGATGTCCAGTTGAGTCGTCTGAGAAGTGGACACAACATTATCACTGAATACAATCCCAACTATGAGTTCGGGGGCTCGACGTGTACTCTACAGGATCTTCGGGAAGTGCCCAGGGAGAAACTAACCTTGATCAAGTTAGTGATCATTCAAGTGATTACATCCATTCAAATGCAATGATGTATTCCTATAGAGCCTTAGGCCAGGGAGCGTTTGGCGAAGTATATCAGGGATTCCTGCACAACATGCCGGGTGAGATCACTGATGAGCTTCCGGTTGCGGTGAAGACGTTGCCTGAGTATTCAGCAAACAACCAAGCTGAAATGGACTTCCTGATGGAAGCGCTAATTATGTCCAAATTCAAACACCGAAATATCGTCCGCTTTATTGGTGTCTGCTTTGAGAAAATGCCCCGTTTTATAGTCCTGGAACTCTTACCCGGAGGTGATCTCAAGACATTTCTTCGTGAATCTCGCGCCACATCCAATAAGCCCTCCCCTCTAGTCATGGGAGACATTCTAGTCATAGCGTTAGGTATTTTTAATTAATTAATTCCTTTAAAACAACACTAAATTCGTATCGATTATCGTCACAGACGTAGCCCTGGGCTGTCAGTACTTAGAGGAGAACCACTTCATCCACAGAGATATCGCGGCTCGAAATTGTCTGCTCACCAGTAAATGCAAATCCCTTTCCTCTAATTTGAACAATGCTTTGAACAGTAATGGCTTTAATGTCCACAACTATATCAACGGTTTCAACAACAGTGGAATCGTTGTCAAAATCGCAGATTTCGGTAAGAATTGATTCAATGATTCATTTCATGTATTCATTCATTTGTCGTCTAATCGCAGGTATGGCCAGGTATGGGATATGGCACTGACTCTGGTATTGCAATCACATTATTAACGTTTTTATGTCTTTCAGAGATATATATAGAGCTGACTATTATCGGAAAGGGGGTAAAGCTATGCTTCCGGTCAAGTGGATGCCTCCCGAGGCCTTCTTGGATGGCATCTTCACATCGAAGACAGACGGTTAGGGATTGGGTTTGGGTTTGATTTGAGTATATCTCACAATAAATGGTTTAAATCCCAAATAGTTTGGAGTTTTGGTGTTTTGCTTTGGGAAGTCATGTCTATGGGGTATATGGTATGAACACTTCATTCTAATGTCATTGCATTGTTTGATCCATTGCTTCATTAAAGCCATACCCGGGTCGAGGAAACCAAGAGGTCATGCAATTGGTAACGGCTGGCGGAAGACTCGAATCGCCAAACCCTTCGACACCGACTCAGGTCTACGCTATAATGACTCAGTGCTGGAACCCAACTCCCGATCAAAGACCATCTTTTGCGACGATAATCGAAAGACTGGGCTATTGTTTGCAAGACCCGGATGTCCTCAATGTTAAACTCCCTGTTTTCCAAAGGGCGCCTTCAGTGGAAAGAGACGTAAGGAGTGTTGAGTTTATGATTGCTTTGTCTTTAATTAGAATTCATTGAAAAGTTTTATAAAAAATTTAAAATAAAAAATTGAAATAATGACTGACTCTATAACACAGGTCATGCGTCCGCCTCCCGACGCCACCGACTACTTGGTGCCAAACAATCCCTGTTCTAATTCCAACTCAAACTATAGTATAAGTACCGAAAAAACTGAATTACTATCGCCGGACACCTGTTCCACATTCAGCTGTTCGAACGAAGACAAACTGTTGGAGCTGTTGGACGACCCCAAATGTCCACCTATAATACCGCCGCGAATCGACAACTGGAGGGAAAGCAGTTTCTCGAACAGAGGTCCAAATGAGGCGACTTTAATCGACTCAAAGATAGCCAAAAGTAATGGCATTAAACACGACTCAAACGCACAGCCATTACTATTGGACGCGTCGACACTTCTTCAGCCGCCGTCCCGTTATGTGAACGTCAATGTCAACGATTCTTCAGATGTTATCAACGCTAATAACGTGAGAATCAATTGTTAAAATCAATCGTTGTTTTCATGATTTCAGTCATCTCTATAAATATGACAAAAAGTCTTCAATTGTTATTGAAATGAAAGTTTTTGATGAATTAATTGGCATTTTATACGGCATTAGAAATGAGTTCATTATTTATAATACCATTGGTTTGAATACAAACAAAATTCAAAACTTTATTTCCATTTAAATGTATAAAAAGAAAAAATATTTTTGATTTTATTCAAAAAAAAACTAAAAAAAATATTTATTATTAATATTTGAAAATAATTCTTAAAATTCTGTTCCAAAGAAGTATTGAAAGAGAGATTAAATCTTCGATAAAATTAGTGCCAATTTTTCTAATTGTCTTTTCGTATCAAAAACTTTATATTCAAAAAGTGTTTGAAAATAATTTTCGTTTATTATTAGATTAAATGAAATACTTTTGTAATAATAATTGATTTAATGGTAAATATAATTGTATTTATTGTAAGTAAAACTCAAACAAAAGCTCAGAAAGTGTTAAAAACGGTATTAAAAACTGTTTTATATAATAGTTGTCCACAAAGAACACAAACTGTGATATACATGACATAAGACATCGACTTTAGTGTTAATTCATTGCAATACTGTCTGAAAGTAATCAACAATTCGTTCAAATATTTCATGTATTTCAATGTAAATCATTTTAATAGAAATCTCAAGAAATTTATTACTTATTTATAAACTAAAAGTCAAATAAATATTGTTTTAAAACTAAAAATTAAAATCAATTTATTTTTTCGTTTAAATATATTATAAATAACTCTAAGAATCGTTGAAAAGTACACAAAGAGAGAGGTCTTCATCACTGGTCCTCTTCGTGTGGTGTTTACTGTAGAAGATTGGCCTCAAGTTCTTGATCTCAACCCTATTGTGTTTATACAACTGTCCGATATTTTTCTGAAACAATTCAATGAAATCATTACTCAAGTGTTTGTCCAATAATCCAATACTCACTCCAATGACATTTGAGAGCAATTTTTTCATCATTTCTTTCTTCCTTTTGTCACTTAAAGTGTTCTTATCTTTGTTTTCATAACTATTGATAATCTTTAGCTCAAAATCATTCCATTGTTTTATATCAGAACCGGTTATTTGACTTAAATTATCTTTGATTGAATTGAAGCCCAATTTTATGGCAATTCCTTCGTAGAGAATATGCATTAAATGGATAAGAATTGACTGATTTTGTTCGTGTTCTCCGAAATACGACAAACCAGTTATCAACTGCTCGAACAGGAAATATACGGCGCCTTCACTTTTGATCATTTTATCGCTAATTATTTTCTTAATTAACATTGCGTTCAAATTAGCGGTTTTTAACGATAAAGTGGTGTCGAGCCATGAGAGCGACTTAGCGGACGGGTAGATAATGGCGTTGGGAATGGCATTCAATAAATAGTTACCCAAATCAGAGATATTTGAGTCCAAGACATCATTACTTGAATCCATTGATTCATTGTTTTGATCCATTGTTTTGTTAGCACTCAATAAACACAACAATAACTCAACGAATTCTCTGCTCAACAATCGATTGATTTGATCGCAGATCACTTCCGACTCAATTGGTTCCGACTCTTCTCCCATACTTTCCCCTGAACACTGAGTCCGAGCTTTGATGGCATTCCATCTGTTATTAACGATATTGAATAGAAATGGCAAAAGAGTGCTCATAATCGGCACAACCTTTTCGTAGTGAGTCTGAGGACAGTTAACGATAAAGGGTTTGACAAAGCTTTTAACAATCATTCGGTGCTTCCATTCGGTCATGAACTCCAAGTCAATGAACAATGGCTTAAAATCATTGATTCGGTCATAAATATGTGGTTTTAGTATAGCTGTGGCCAAACCTAAGACACTGAAAGAGTTCTCGTGAAGACTCCAAATAAAGACTTGCATTCTATAGGCGTCTGATTTGGAGGCCATGTGTTCGGCACTGACACAATTGGACGACATGTCCAACACTTGCATTTTGTCGACTTCAGTGATGTTCGCGAAGACCAAACTCTTGTAGTTTTCATGACATTTATGCTGATATTCTGGTCTCCAAATGGTATTCAAGTTTGATATCAAACAAAACAAACCATTGATTTGAGGAAATATTTCCGGAATTAATACAAAACTTCTTTCAGTTTTAACTCTTTTAAATAAACCCAAAATCAAGTTAACGGCAAATAAAATCACAGCCCGTTTTTGGCCCCTTATATAGTCGTCAAATGAGTATACATTGAGACCAATGTCTTCAATAAATTGATTCGCATTTATCTTGTAATCGATTAACCAATCGATTGATGACAAAAGTTCTCGAAAAAACTGTTTCTGGTGTTCAATGTCTGGCAACTCATTGCTGAAGAAAATGTTATCAATTTTTGTATCATTTTATTATAAAAAACAAAACCTGATTAAAATGAGTCCTTCATTAAGAGCGCATTTCTCCATCTGACTGAACTGCTCCGGGTTTGAAGTAATGGACATTATATGTGACTTCAACTCTGAAAACAATGCCTTTTTTGGGTTCAATTATCAATAAATGCTTTCAATGAAAAACTCAAATAAAACATACGATTAGTAGTGATGGAAATGTTTGGCATATTTTGATGAATAGAGAACAGGAATGTCTTCGAAGATTCTTCACTTCTTTGGTTCGGGTGTATTTCGTTTGGCCCTCAACCGAAAACGATGCCAAAGTCAGGGTCTTTTTAACGAATAAAATGTTATCAATTATTACACGAAATACTGATTAATGTTTCAATTAATACTCTTTTAATGATTTCATGGAATAAATGATTGGAAATATTGGGCAAAAAGACAGTGAGAGCCGAAATACATGAGAGTTGACTCGATATGACATTCGGATCCTCTTTATTGCTTTTGTCGATCAATGACTGCAAAAGAGTATTGCTTTCGACGTAAAACTATTCAAAAGAAAATAAAATAAAAATTCAATTATTTTACAAAAATAATTACTTGATTTTTATCCGTAATTTTGTTGAAAACTGCGGCCGAAAGTTGTGCTAATATTTCCCAAACATTCAAATCATTATTTGATTGAAGGAAAGCCTTATTGAGTGAATCGCTAACAAAATCGAAACATAACTTTTCGTTCAAAACTAAAGATAAATTGAATGCAATTTCGGTCAAAATAAGACTATATTTTTATTGTCATTTGTCTTACAAGTCATTTGTCTCAACAGATCGATGGCCTCTGACCTAAACTTCAGGAAAAATGATTCAAAGTCTTCGATGTCATCGAATTCGAAACCTAATAGAGATCTGTTGAACTCTTGTCTTGAGATCTTGTGAGCAATAAGTGATAACAAATTGATTTGCAATGAATTGTCAAATGAAGAGTTGTTTGAAAAATGTTTGTAATTTTTGAGATAACAGAACCAAAACTGCACTGAAATGGCATTTAAGACAACGTTTTGGTGAGAAAACAGTGAATACATGAGTTGAAGACATCGATTCCAGACATCGATAGATATATCATTGATATTAGAGTTAGTGATCACTTGTTGGCCACTTGTAGCCAACACTTGAACTAATCGTTTGACGAATGTCTGTATCTCTGAGTCTTTGGCATCCAATTCAACATATTTTCTGTCCATAAAAATATCAATTGATTTGAGTTTCAATTCATTGATTCAAATCCAAACCATTCCTTACCTAACGTTAGACACAATGAGGTCTATGTTATCTCCGCTAAGAAGTGATTGAATCACAATCTTATCGCTTGGTTTCAATTGTTTGCGATTCAGACAAACGAGAAGACAATCACAAATCGATTGCTTGATTTGAATCCATTTGTTATCATTGAAATCGTTGGACAACATTCGCATTAAACAACTCAAGACATTTGTGTCCAATTGTGTCCATTCGAATAGGACAGTGAGAGTGGAAATGGATGTGAGACATAGGTCTGTGTCGGAACTGATGAGACATCTGTTGATATATGAATAAATTTGGTTTAAATTATTGTTGAATTCATTAGTGATTTCACGTCTTCGCTGACAGTTGTTCGGTCTGAAGAAGATTCCCAAGTCTTCAGACAATTGCCAAATGCAATACAAACTCAGATTAGACTCTCTTTGAAGCAAATGAGACACAAATTGTGGCCAATTCTGAGGCCATTCTCTGATGACTACTTCGACGACACAACGACTCGAGGCGTTCATCAAATGGCGCCACTCTTTGGCTCTCATCTCATCTGATCTCATGTCGAACCAACTTTCGATGAGTTGTTTGATCTGCACTTTGAGTGTGTCGTCGATGGAGTTCCAGAAGAATTTGATGACCACTTCCAGCAGCTGAAGACCAAAGTGTTTGTAAGCGATGTCTTTGTTTGTGTCGACCACCGAATGGTTCAATAGTTTTGTCGAAACGTTTAGTAAAAGCAAAACATTTTCATTACTTTTGAAACTTTCGATCAACTGATTGGCAGTTGTTCTCTCGAAGACACCACTGTTTGCATCCATTATCACATCAATTGATCCGCACAATTGGCCACAAATCACATCCATTTCATTCATTGTTGTCTTGTTTTTCAATAAAAATGATTTTTAAATCAAATCTAAAAATAAAATCAAAACAAAAAAATAGTTTTTGTTTATAAACATTCAAAACGTGTTTCACAAAAACTCTGCCAAACATTACGTTCGCGAATGTGTTGTTCAATACCTCTGTTGACAATGAATGGACTCAACGATAATGTGATTAAATATTTATAAGAATATTCTTAATGATAGCCAACGAGAGCACACGTTATGCAGTGATAGCGTGTATTGAATGCATTTATCTATATTTTTCATCCAAAAACTGCTTCGCCTCTAATCAAACAAATCTTTTTTCTTCACTAATATGACATCAAAGCAAACATTATTTGATTTAATCAATGAATTGAATATTTTTTACTAATATTATGAAAATATTATTTTAAACAATAATTTTCTCATAATTTTTGCTAAACTTTTATTTAAGACTCAATAAATGTAATGATATTTAAGTTAAACTTATTTTACTCTCATTTATGGATATCTTTTTCATAACTCAATTGCTTTTCTTTAAAATTTTATATTTTTATTAGTTTTGAATTTTGTGTCAATTTATAAAAGGATTAAAGTATTTGTTAAAGAATTTATTATAGAATAAAAATTTTGTAATTATTAAAGTATTATATATTTAATTCAATAAAAATTCCACTCTTTTCGAGATCTACATTAATTCCACTCAAATACATAATAAACAAATATTTGTACAAATAATCTATTAATGAATTCTTGATTCATATTTGTAGTAAATGTGAGTCAAATACATGTGTTTTGAGTCAATAAACAAAACATTTATAAAACATATTTTTATTTATTAACTAAAGTTTCCATAAATTTGTTCATCAAATATTATTCGACAAAATCATCAAAAATGACTAACTCTCAAGAATTTTGTTTTTCTCTTTCAATGTTTTACAACTAGAATGTCGTGGAGTATATTGTTATCACTGATAGCTTATCGAGTGTTGGATAGACTGTTCCCAACTGTCTATATGTGGGCAAACATTTTGTTTAGATTAAAATTTATAAATCACTCAATGAATGTGTGTTTGATGCCTGTCCACTGAAATCAGGGTCGTTTCGAATTATATTGAGTTTCGGAAATATATAGAAAACTAAAAATAAATTCAAACTCATTGTGAATAAGTTTTTCTATATTTTGAAATGAAGTTTGAATTACGTTTGAAGTAATTATTGCGTAAATTTGAAATAATAATCTAATATAATATCATTGAAAACTCAAATGTAATATAATATACAGTAATAAAGATAATGACAATAATATTTTTATTCATTTTTGTTTCATTGAAAATAACTTTATATTATATTTCTGAAATTTATGGCCAAATGTTTGCAGTGAAGTAGTCTTTGAGTCTTTCGATAGAGTTATTCCACTTTTATTGTCCTTTGCTTTTGAGTACTTTTTTTTGTAGACAATGATTCAAAATCATAAAGATATGAGAAAATAAATGATCTTGTAACAATATAGAAAGGGCGGGAGAGGAGAGAGAGAGAGAGAGAGAGAGAGAGAGAGAGAGGGAGAGAGAGAGAGAGAGAGGGAGAGAGAGAGAGAGAGAGAGAGAGAGAATCGATTACTGTAAATGTGAATCCAAGCGAACGAAAATTGAAGTGAAAATAACTGTAGTTTTGCTCTAATACTTAGAGTTAAGTTAGAGCTCAACACAAAACTAGTCCTAAATAGCGATCGAAAGACGAGTAAAGACTGAGAAATGTTCTTCTATTTGGTCTCAGATATCTATTTTAATGACATAGGAGTGTATGTCAACCACAAGAATTAAATGAGCACTTCTTGGGACCAATCAATTAAATTGAAATAATTCAATGATTATCCAATAAATTATCCATTTTCCAATTCATACCCCTTTTATGTCTAAACAATATATGATTTCATAACTATTTTCATGTTTTAGACAACGATTAAATTGAATGTTAATTGAGTTTTGGAGACTATTACAAATATCGCCTCAAATGACAAATATTTTTACGATTTTTGTATTGCATTTCAAAGTAATGCAATTTTTTGTATTTAAATGTAAATGACTTTTTGTTCTCAAACTCCTTTCCTATCAATTAATCCATTAATTTATTTCATTATTCAAATCAGTGAACGATTTATTCAAATAACACAACATTTTTTGTTAATATAAATGCCATTCGAGAAAAGTAATGCAATTTTTTTGTGCTGAATATCACAAAAAGATATCAAAAATATATGAAATGTTATAAAATATAATATAATTTGCAGACAATTTTCGGTATAAATACTGTATATATAACTGTTAAAAGACATGCAATCATTAAATCCTTTACATAACAGCGAATTGGCTTCAATTACGAGATTTTCTCAAAAGGGGAAAAAACGAAATTATTTTCTTATCCAATAAAAGACATGGCTTTAAATGAAATGAAAAAATAAATTATATTCATATCATTTTCTATTACTCGGTTTGACAACAAATATACTGTAAATTAAAAAAAATAAAAATTAGACTTCAATTCCCTGAAGACATTTCAGGCCATAAATAATTGTAAAAAATTTTATAATGAATTCAAAATGTGAACAAAAAACTAGAAAAATATTATTCAAAATAATGTAAAATAAATAAATTCTTTATTGACTGAATATATTCGTAATCACAGAGAGAATTGTTGTCTTTTATGTTCATTAAAGAAGTATTTAATTGAATAAATAGTAATAAAAATTCATTTTTCTCTCAAAAAATGTTCACTTATTTGATGCAAATCTAATAATCAAGTGATTTATGTGATATTGATATTCAAATCATAAACTGTTCCCTCTTATCATACATGCAGTGAATACCCCGCCGTCTATAGTGTATACAATAGTGGACGGCATATCAGGTGTTGACGAAGAGGGACGACTTATACTGATTCCGGGGACAATTGTGCACTTGGATTGTCTCTATCAACGAAACAATGGTAATCCTCACTGGAATTGGACTCATAGTGAAAGGTATGGCAAATATATAATACTCTAAATATTGTTTTCAGATTAATATTTGCATTCATTTTGACAAATATTTGCATTGTTTTCACATTATATATGAAATGGAAATCATTTTCTAATACATAGATCACAATATTTAGTACTTCAGTGAAATTTAAAATCATTTTAACAAAATATAATTAAAATTTAAATCTTTTGAAAAATATTTTACTTATAAATGAAAATTTGAAAAATACAGAAAAGCTTTTCATTAAGGGTTTAAAAGTTGGAATTTTTAGAATTTTATTCATGAATTGAACAAAAAGTATTGTTTTAAATGAAGAAAATGTCATTTCATTTGAAATAATGAAATAGTATTACAAAAAATCATGCATTGATTCGTGAAATTGAAAGATTAAAATCTATTACATTATATACTATTGTTTTGTTGACTGAAATGCATATCAAATTAATGTCCAAAAGAGTGTAAAACAAAAGAGAGAACGTATTGAATATATCTGTGAATTAGAAACAAGGTTTAAATTAGAGGCAACACAAAAAAACATGGATTTATATTATCAGTGAAAATCATTGCTAATGTAATGTCGAGTAATGTTAAGAGAATTTAATTTATGAAAACATTTTACTTTATAAATAAAAGTCAGAGAAAATGAGATCAAAACAAAACTTTAATAAAAACCAATTCAACAAAAGAGTGTTTATATAAAAGTCTAATATATTTATTTCGTGTTATAAGTAGTGATTAGTGATGTACAAAAGTCAAGTCCCGACCTGGCCTTCTTTTGGCCATACACCTCAAGGCCGGTCTCTCTTGAAGTTCACTTACTATCTTTCAACAGATTTTATTGAATTATTTATAAAGTTTTTCTCAAAACTCAACAAATCAGTAAAATTCAAAAATAAATGTTTCATTCATTTCATTTGCAAAGAATTGACAAAATTATTGAAAATATATCAAAACTTTTATTCAATTATTTACCAGTTATTATAGATTAGAATTTTGATGGCATTTGTGAAATATATACGAATTATATATATTTTAAACAGTCACTGACCCGGGGCTCTCAGAGAGAGAGAGGTCGGGTTTTCGGGCTTATATACATCACTAGTTGTAAGACATAGGAAAGGCATTAATCAGATTAAATGCATTATATATTGAGTGACACAAACAGTGATCTAAACTTTGTCTTTTCATTTTCACTCGGCTTTCACTCCCTGTGCGCACCCGTCTGTCATGCATTACACTGATGTCATTGAAGGCAATACACAAATGGATGGGCCATTAATACTGATCCCGATGCTTGGAAATATAGGCTATCGATATATTACAGTAAGCCCGAAGACACCGGTGTGTTCACATGCACGGCACCCGACGGTCAATCAAATAACATCCATGTCTTAGTGAAAGGTTTGCCAATATTTAAAATCAATGTTAAACTGAAAATTCATTTCAAGAATAACTTTAATAGCAATGAATAGAAGAAAACTTTAGTTTTTTAGCCAAAAGTCTAAATGTTTTCAATGTATTGTTCGGTCAGTAATCCTATTATCAAACTTTTGTATGAGATTTAAGACCTTTTCATATATTCTTAACATTTATTCATAGGAAATGAAATTACTTTTTTTCCAAAAGAAAACTTTTATTCATTTAAAAAATCCTTTTTTTAGCAAACTTTAAATCTGAGTATAAAACAAATTATCCGAAAACGAAATGAGAAAAAAGATTTTCGGCAAAATGTTTGGATAATAAATAAATATCAAATTCATTGATGAATATAAGATATATTCAGTGATTAAATTCATGCAAAATCTCAATCCTTTGAATTAATTTTGTGGGCTTTGAGTCTCTGTTAACAAAGCTATGAATAATTCATTTATTGCTTTGCATTTATTCTCCAATATTTGTGTTATTAAATAATAATAATATATTTTTCAAAATTTATTATTCAATTAATATTTTGAATTCATATAAAATTCTATTTATATTCTGTTAAGAATCCATTCAGAAGTTGAGGTGAATTTTGGAATATTTAAAAATATAACAAATTTTAAATTTTTTTGTTATTTAGTATTTTATTATAAAATAGCATTTTTTGTACAATAAATAAACTAAAAATACATATGTTTTTGACAGTATATTATTTGACGGCAAGTTTTTAACCCTAAAAAATATATCACAGTTTTTGTTGTGATATATTTTAGTCAGTCTTTTGTATGAAAATGTTCAATGAATGATCAAGGACTATTTTACTAACAAATTCTTTATCAGAAATCGAAGAATATATTCAATTATATTTGTTTACATTTTAATTGAAAAAACATTTTATGTTTAATTAAAGCAATAATTAATAATAATTGTGAAAACAATTGTGAAAATCAAATTAAAAGTAATTTGTTTTGACATTTGAGTAAACAATTAATGATTGAATTGAGTGCAAACGTAATATATTGGCTCAACTTCTTGATTAATGAAGATTTTATGTCTATATTCAACACAAGAACTAATTTGTTGTTTTTATATCTCGATCTCAACAGTGATTAATGAAAATATCTCTCATTTTTTGTTTGATTAATTGATATGAATTGAGTCTAACTATAGATTCAAAACACAAATTGAAATAAAATCCAAAGCCATTTAAACAGTAAATCCAGTAAAATATTTCATAGACTTTAGGGTGTTGTGAGATAAGGAGGTCGGGGAGGTTTGGGAGCTTTTAGGTCATGAAAACTAATGTTAATCCTGTTTAGAATCTGTCGATAATTTTTATATAAGTTCTTAATATTTCTGAAAATTTTCAAAAAAAAGTAAAACTTTGTATGGATTTTGTGTTTTATTTGTTTGAAAGGCTTTTATGTTATCTGAAAAAAGACACGTTTTATGCACTTATACTTTGGATATACATTAATATCACTTTTTCTAAGACTTCACGTCATTCACAAGTCTTAAGAAAATATTTGGTTATATTGTGTTATATAAAAAATAAGACAAATTATACAGAAATTCAATACAATGTGAACACAAAAAAAAACAGAATATTCTTTAGCTATAATGAGGCCTAAAATAAAGAACATGTTCTGAAAGAAAGTAAAAGTTTTATGTTTTCAATGAAAAATGTGATTATTTTTGAGCAAACAATTGATTAAATGATTTATATTTATATAATGTTTGTTTGGACGGACAGATGTTGAGTGTCCACCGATCGACACATTCGATGCTAACCGCGTTATGTCAGTGGAAGGCAATCGTATGCACGATAGGACCCGGTTCTCATGCGTTGAAGGTTTCTATCTTAATGGCACACAAGAGATTACATGTCTTTCCAATGGCTTTTGGTCAGACATTCCGCCTAAATGTAAAGGTATGTCAAAATCATCCAAAAAATCATTTTATCGATACTTTCATACATAAAAATGATAGAATAAAACCCTTTTATTTGATTGAAATTTGCATTTATTTATATAAAATACACAAAAGATATTTTTATATAAAATTATTTATAAATCAGTTTCAAATGGAAACGAAATTCACTTTAAAATCAAATCATTTTATTTTGTATTCATTTTGTCTTTTATATCATATAATACATGAATAGCCAAATAGGGTATAACCAAAACCCCTGTATATACTCTATAACTCATTCATTCACTCTTCTCAACCCTAGAATAAACTAGTCTTGGTTATTCTTCAATACAGAATAGGTCGAAGATTTGAATTATTTATATTTTATTTTATTTCGTATAAAAAGTTATAAAATTATTATTTTTTATATTCACAAAAAATAACTCCAATTCATAGTAGACATGAATTTTGATTTCATATTATCTTTCACATTGGGTTCGGTGTGTTAGAGCACAGGCAGATATTTTGTGTTTGTGTGAACAGTAGTAAATGTTGTGGAAGTAAATAAAAATTTGGTCAACAATTCATAGATATTCATCAAAAGAATTCTTTCATAGAATATAATATTCTTTCTAATGATTATATACACAAAAAATAATACTTTTTTTTCGTATAATATATTTTATCGATATTTTGCTGACAAAAAAAATTGCTAAAAATTTTAACAATGTTTTCAAGAAGAAACAAAAACATTTGTCATCGAAACAAATGCTATTTTTTAACTACAATTTCTGTACCATTTGTTTGTTTGTGTTTTTATCGTCGATTCCCTCATATTCTTGCATTCAAAACGTTTTCCACATTTTCTCTTTTGAAAAAAATGTTCGTATTTTTCATAGAAGACAAATAGTATTGAAAACAATCTTTTCTTCTGACAAATTTCATCTTAAAATCTCTGATTACTTATAGTATTGAAGAGAAAAATAAATAATATAAATGTTGAAAATGTTTGAAGAAATCTTTATTTGAAAACATTCTCAATTTCTAACCAAAAATCTGTTCACAACATTCATAATGGCTTTTATGGAAAGCATTTTTTCTCCTTTTATTCATAGAAAAAAAAAGTTTTAACAAAAATGTGTATTCAATTGAAACAAAATTATTGATTTTTTGAAAGCCATTCATAACTACTGGTGTTTATTGATATAACTGTAGCGCCAATATGTCCAGTGCCAAAAGCAATGCCCAAATCAATCCTCTTTTTTTACTTATCATTTTGTTATTTGAGTTTTTTTTCACAATTCAATCAAAAACCTTAAAATTGGAAAAATATTTTCTAATGAAATAGTTTTTTAGATTTTTGTTGATTTGATAATAAATTGTTCACAAAATATAACCATTTCTTTGATTTGATTTCTTTGGAGAAGATTTCGTCAGTAAATGCGATAGTTTTGAAGCGTTAGTCAAATGACCACAAATTCAATACATCATTGAATTAGAGATCAATAAAATATGATTTCTTCACTTATGACACAATCGCTTAAGAGTTTCCTTTAAGAATATTTTTTGCAGTTTTTGCTTATATTCAAACATTTAGCGGAAATCAAAACAAAAAACATTTTATGAAACAAATAAATATCGAAAAACTTTTAGGTCTTCACAAACATTGTGCCAAATGTTTGACCACTTCTTCTCGCAATCAAAACATATTTTATGGCTTTCCTGACGTTCTTTTACTGTCTTTTCTGTTAGTCTTTTATTCATTATATGTAATGATTGTTATATTTGTTATGTTTTTTCGCAAACAATTATTCTTACTTTCCTTAACATCGAGTAGTTATTCCTTCCTGTGCTCTATATATGCCATCTTTAAGAGCAAAGTATATGACCTGAAAATTACTAATCATTGCATTCAAATACACAGTAATAGAATGTCCACAACTGAACGCCGATGAGGAACTGTACCTCAAGATCAGTCAACATAACCGCACGTATGGCTCACGCGCCCGATTTTCGTGCTCTGTTGGATATAAACTAATTGGCCCAGAATTTGTCACATGCCTGAAGAACAGGACATGGAGTGACGAAATGCCTATTTGTGACGGTATTAATGCAAACATTTTTCACATAAATTAAAACATTTTATTATTTGTATTTCATTTATAAATGAGTTTATTATCAATGAATGCCAACCAAATTGGAGTGCATTTCAATTCTTCAGTGGTTTCAAAAATATTAATTTCACAGCAAAAACATTTTTCATCTAATGTTCCCCTAATGTAAAGAAATACAAAAAAATTGTTTTAATATATATTTTTAGAGATTTTTATATTAGCGAACATTTTCTTATATATATTTGAGAATCAATTTTCGAGATTTCATGTGAAAAAGTGTAATGTTTTCACAGATAGTTAGATATCTTTTGGTTTATTAATATATATGTAAATGGCTTTTGATGTCATTATTAGGAAAATATTTTTCTTATTTTCGCAATTCATGTCTTATATTATTAATCATCTCATGTGAACTCATTTGCATTTGAAAAATATAATAATAATTTATTTCTCGTTTCACTTCATTATAAGATATGTTATGAAATTGAGAAATCAATTCGATTGAGAGAACCGACTATTTTTTATCCTCAAAGAAACTTCATTAAAGGAATTGTTTGAATGAAGAGAAAAAAAATGTTTTTCACAATCATTTCGGACTCTAATTCAAAACACAAAATGTTTTAACGAAACCATTTGTAACTCTTATAACCCTATTGTAATCACTATAGAAAATCGTTTTACTTTAGTATAAATACTTTGCTCATTATTCCAGATTAGACTTCAATTTACTGCCGGTGCACTCAACCAGTTATGGTCCAAAACATACTGACAAAAAAATCCATACTCAGTGCTAAACATAGATATCTATTACAGAATGTCTTCTATTATATTGGGATTTATATTCAACTAAAGTCTGTATACATTGAATGCACATTATTTCAGCGATTCTCACATTATTAGCAAATTTTTAATCATATTTTTTTGGATAGAAATCTCGAAAATATTTTCATGTATTTCATTCTTCATATTCAATATGTTATCAGCCCTTTAGCCCTCCCTTTCCCCTTTCACAATAGATTTATGAAATCTAATAAAATTTGAAAAATTTAATATTGAAACAAAATCTAAGTAAAGGTACAAAAGGTTTGCTCTTATATAACAATACGAGATATAATATAACATATTTTATGCAACTTTTTTTGTTATTACTTTGAATTTCACCTGAAATCGTATTTTTGAAATATTTGTCACAAATTCTTAATATAAAATATATTTATATTGATTTTGTTTCATCTCTTGTGAAACGAAAGTATAATAATAACAATAACTTATATTTTTATGAGTTTTATATAAACAGATAATGTCTTTGTCTTTGCATATGTCGTCCAATTGAAGCCATTTGTGCTATTTTAAGGGTATATAATTTCATGTCATTTCTCGTCAAATAATTTCTTATATTTAGGCAAACATTGCTTTTCGCTCGACGTAATAAATACCTTATAATCCCAACCCATTCCTCCATAAGAACAATGTCTTCGATATAATCTTAACAAAAGAATTGACTCTTATTTTGTTTATTGAAAATATAGTGTTTTATTCATTGTTAGTCAAACTCTTTAATGAGTTTGAAGTTATATTTCAAATAAATATCGGATTTATATTTAAAATTCAAAGCAAACGCAAAGGCATTACAACATTATATTTCACTCAAAGAGGAAAGGGATTTAAACAATAAAATATACTTTATTTCTATAGAAATAAATCCACTTATATTTTATTGTTTATAATCTCATTACTCATGAAATCATCAATAGTTTTGTTATTTTGTTTTATTGAAAAATAAAATTCTTTTGAAATTACATTTGCATTAAAAATAAATTAAATTTTCTTTTGATTTGAATTAAAAATATTTTTATTTAATGAAAATCTAATGAATTGACTGAAGAATAAAAGAAACAAAATATAAGAAAACATTTCATTAATTCATTATTTTTTATGAAAAACTTAAAACATTTTTCAAGACATTCAACTCATCTTTAAATGTGTTTCTCATTTTGAATTGAAATTTTATTTTTTGAATTCTTGACATTTCTATAGAGAACGAGAAAATGTATATTAAGTTGAAAGTCAGCAAAAAATTATTTCTTTTGTTTTAATTCAAAGCATTATATTTGTTAATATTATTAGAGAACTAACAAAATCTCTGTTCAAGTCGTGGGCGAAATAAGGCCTAAATAAATGTCAAATAAAGTATAATATTTTATATGTTTTCACTAATGCATTAAAAGTCAAAATTTTTTTAAAGTCCTTTTGATATTTTTGGCAAACAATAAGCATTGGTCTAATGCTTATAGAGAGAGATGTCTACCATTTCACATGAAAACCATAATTATTTCAATGGTTGTGATTCACTAGAAGTGAAAACGGATTATCATTTCAATTAACTTTTTTTATGATCAAAAACTTGAGTTGAATTTTAAAAATTTGAAACAATTTTTTTTTACTTAAGAATTTAAGCCTAAAAACTGTTTCCATTGTTTTTGTAAATTTATATCAATTGAAAATAGATTTTTTTATTGAATTTTCAGATTTGTCTCAAATTTCATCTCAAATATTGAATTTCTAATCAAATGATGAATTCATTCAATAAAATTGTTTCGAATTTTATTTTTTATTACATTTTAAGAATAACTAAAAATATTTTTTCAAAAATTTATTTGAATTTTATTTACAATTAATTGAATTATTGATTGAAATAGCGATCAGTTGTATTCCACCCATACCTCCAACAAACGGTCGTTTGCAGGACAGCAGCCATTATTTGGCCGGGGATTATGTGCAGTATTCATGCAATAGTGGATTTGTGATAATGGGTGAGGCATTGGCCATCTGTATGGACAACGGCACCTGGTCTTCACCACCGCCTATATGTATGTTCAATACTCTTATATAAACGAAATATTCTCTGAAGACATACTCAGCGTACAATCCAGTGCCTGACAGTCCAAGACCTGACAGTTCTCTCATTATTATCTATGATTAGAAATCTCTATGAAATAGTCCTTCATATAAATTATACAAAATTATTGATCAGACTTATGGACAGTCAGATAGAGCTCAGTATGAATGGAATAGTACTCAAACAATAGAAAGTGAAGTGAAATTCAAAGCAAATATTATTGAAAATAATTGACAAAAGTTTTTAATAATTTATTTTAATGAAGAAAAACCTAATCTTGAAATAGTTTATTAATATACAATTGTATGCAATAATTGATGAATTGTTGGTTTACGCACCTGTAGGTAAGGCTGTTTGTGAATTTCCTGGTGAGTTAGCGCACGGTCACATAGAGCCGACCAAATTTCACTACAACATCGACGAAACGGTTCACGTAATATGTAATCCAAGCTATAGACTATTGGGTTCACCGAAACTCAAGTGCAACGGCAATGGCCATTGGTCCAGTCCCAAACCCCACTGCAGACCATTCTATTTTTGAGTCCACACACACCCGACCCCTAACGCCTCTGTCATACATAAGCCGTTGACAAATATTCAACATATTTTGACTTTTTTCTAATGCAAACAATATTTGAATACAGATTAAAATGACATCAAATGAAAGCAAATCTTTGCTTTTGTTTGCACTTTGGCTTTGTTTTCATTATTTGATTGTTATTTAAAAACTAAATAATTAAACAAAATTTGACGGAAATATAATTTTTATAAAATATATTATTTAATATCATATGAAAAGAAAATTTTGATCAAATGAATGAGTTGTGAGAATAACACACATTATTATTATTAATGAATGATTTGTATAATAAATATGTATTTAGTTGTTATACAGAACAGAAACTCGCGTCTAATCATTGATTTACTTTAAGAATATTCTTGTATAGAATATTCTTTATATTCTATACTTTAAATGTAAAAATATTTGCGAAATATCTATAATTTAATATTAATGTTAAGCTTTTCTCTGATTTATGTTTCTTTGAATGTAAAACAAAATGTAATTTAATATTAATTGTTGTTAAAAAATATTATTCAAATGTATTTGAGTTTGTATTTTGAATAATATTTATCATTAAATCATTTGTTAAACATTTTAATAAAAAATAATTTATTCAAAATTTGTTAGAAAATTATTCGCAAAAATGTTTTGATGAGAAATAATTTAATTTCAATTTTAACGAAAATATTTTTTTTCAATCATTTATTTATTGAAAAATTTGTGATTCTTTACAAATGAATTCAGAATTGAATATAGAATTCATGAAATAAACTATTGTTTGTGTTATTGTATTCTTGAAGACAATAAGAAAAGAAGGAAAACATTTCCAAATATATGACAACAATTCATATATTGTTAACTCAAATGTCATTCAATGTCAACAATATTTGCAGTCATTTCTCATATTAAATATAATCTCATTATTGAAACTCAATTCAATGTTCGCTTTTTTGTAAATTTATATGAAATAACATTCAATTCAAAGACTGTTTTAGAGTTTTTGCAATAATTTATTAATTTTGTTGAAAATGATTTGAGAAATGAGTGAAAAAAATATTATTATTGAGAAAATATTTAATTATTTTTTGGAATTCTAATGAATAACAAAAAGTATTATAAATAAAATATAAGAAAAAAATGTGAAATAAAAATCAATTTAAAACTAACATCAATTCAAAGATGACATCAAATTTTGGTGAGTTTTTCGATGACCTAAACATTAAATCAAATAAAGAGTTAATTAGTTTTAGAGAAACTTTTCAATTCATTGTTGAAATTCATGAACAAAAAAGTAATTCAATTTCAACACAAATTGAATGAAAAAGTTTTGCACAAAGTATTGACTCACTTGTGATAATTGTTTGATTCTATTCGGAGTCAAATTATTAATTTGAGATATGAGTGCACTTTGGGAGGCATTAGCTTCGGGTGCCTTCGACTCAGTCAGATATCTATGGTTTAGCAGCTCTTTAGTGGTTGGCCTGTCATTCGGATGCCTTTGAAGACATTTCTAAACAATAGTCCAAATAATCAAATATTTAATTAGATATTCATTTGAGAGGACAGGCATATAAGGCGTCCATCATTGGTACGAACAGTTATGCCAAAAGTTGTCAAAGAATTCAATTATTATTTGTTTGAATTCGACCGACACTTAAATTATGACCAAAAGTATTGGCATTAATAATATAAATACAATGAAATTCAATTTAATAATTATTTTTGTTGTCTGAACAGTGATAAACGAACAGTGCTTTTGGGAATCGACACAAGATTTTCATCATTAGAGATATAAACATCTAATGACTTAATCTTAAGGGCGATTGAAATCAAGAGAAAAAGAGTTAAACGAAATGAAATCAATACAAAAAAAACAAATGAAAAGATTGAAAGAAATGTCTATAAAAACTGAAAGCAAATCAAAGAGAATTCATTACAAGAATAAATGACTTATCATTTCAATGACTGTTATTGTGATTGGAATTGAGATTAGAATTAAAAGATTAAAGAAATCTTTTCAATAGATTGAGAGAAAAGACTGAATTTAATGGCAAATGAGATGTGATTTTGCATTTGTATTATAGCCAAAGAGTGGACACAGAGAAGGGGTGACACAAACCTGCATACAGTCCATGAGTAAGGGGTCATCGATTGGTGGGAAATCGATTCGATGGTTGGGATCGAGGATTGCATTGGCCTTTTGGAACAGATTATTGAAGTGATGGAAAGGTGTTATACCATAGACCAGATTATATAAAATACAGCCCAAACTCCAAACGTCTGCTTTGCAGTTGTATTTGATAACAGTCTTTCCCTTCACCTCAGATCGGTTGTGAAGGGCTTCGGGTGCCATATAGTTGATCGTACCTATAGTTAGCGTTTCAGTCCATTAAGTGTTGGCCAAAACATGTGATAATAAATCAAAATCAAATGCAAACCGATTTGTGTCTCCTTATAAACACTGGTAGTGTTGGCCTGAATGGCATTCGCTATTCCGAAGTCAATTAATTTCAATTTTCCCGCAACTAATATAAAGTTAACCGGCTTTAGGTCGGAGTGGACCACACCGTAGGCATGGATCTCATCCACCTTTCCGTCGATTGAATAGAATTTTAAAATAAATATTTTGCAAAAAAAATAGTTTAAGTTTGTATTAGTGATGGCCGGGCTATACATGTGTGTGTGGGTCGGGATATACCGATATTAATGATTTTGGGTGTAGGGGCCAAACAGTGATCACACACGTGATAGGACTGGCCATCACTGAACACATGTGCATAAGTTGTACCGATTTAAGCATTTGTTGCCAATAGAATCGGATTAAATGGGAATCCAATGAACGCTTGTCTTCGCATTCAATGAACGACTTGAGAACATTACTGAGGTCTGAGTCCCCCCTTTCCATCACTACCAGCAACTGTTGGCCATTGTTTTGGTACTCGAAGTCATACATACGGACAACTCGTTTGCATTTTTGCAATTTTCTCAATAAATTGATTTCATTTTTATAGCCCCAAACCGTCTGTTCGTCAGCTCTACTCAAATCAACGACTTTGATGGCGAGAGTCATCTCCAGCTCCGGATCATAAACCTGATAGACCTAATCAACAGATAAACACACATACCGTTCCCATTAGACACAGTGTTCATAATAATGTCATCAGTTATTAGAGCTCTTATGAGAGCACTAAAAACTAATTGCAATTTTCAATTCATTAAAAATAAAATTCCCTTTCATTAGCGAATCGTTTATCAAATGAACTGTAATTTTGAATATCTTTTGGCTTTAATTAAAATTAATATAATTTGTGTTGACTTTTAATTTGATTAAAACATTCTCAAAAAGACTGCAAACATAAAAATAACCTAAAATACTGTATATAAAGAAAATGTTTATAATTTAAATGTAAGCAAAAAATTCTTTGATCACAAAAATAAGAGGATTTACAGAAAACCCACTGAAAAGTGAATCCAAAAAATAAAAACTTATATAAAGTTTGAAAAATAAATAAAAATCGATATATTTTTGTCGATCAAACAAAACAATAAAAAGTTTTCAAAGTTTTATTTTTATTATTTTTAGACGAAATCAAACGATGAAAAGATAAAAGCCATTTGATTTGGAGTGCATTCGACTCGAGACCGGAATATAAAGTGAAACTTAAATACTTAATAACGACCAGGAAATGGCAAAACTGATAGGAAATGGATCAAAATTAATAACAATTGGCTTTGATTTGCAAACAAATCAAAATGAAAAACAATTCTATCATTAAATAACTTAATATCAAATATAATTTAAAAGAATATTCTGTAAAATATTAGAGTTTATGAAAAAGTTTTTTATAATAAAAATATAATTTAAGAAATATTATAACAAAAAGAAAAGACAAAAAATATGTTAAATAATAACCTTTAAGGCTATTCACAAATGAAAAGTAATCTCATTAATGGATTCACTCATATTTCGACTCCAATTATTTGGGATAAAAATTCTATCAATTATTAAAGAATATATTCTTTACTCAAATATCAAAGTGAATGTCAGAAAAGATTTCAGATTATTATAACTTCAAAAATATTAATAAAATATATATAATATAAGTCAAAATAATTAATATATAGTGAAAACAAAATAATATTATTTTATAAACTATTTTAATCAAAATATTTGTAATAAAAAATTATTTAATTTTAAAAATAATTTCTTCTATTAATTAATAATCAAAATATTTGTTTAAAAAAAGTTAATTCAATCGAAAAATCAATTTAATGAACAAATAAAATGAATGATAAAATGAATGATAAAAATCAATATAAAGATTAAGTGAAGAAATACATTAGAAGAGAGTCAAGGAAGGGGTGGTTATGAATATCCGTTCGTTCAATGAGATACCAAAAGCCCCCTTTCCTAACAGAAATTAATTGATGGGACACAAGGGGTTAAATACAGTGCTTTGACAATGAAGGGTTGGAGGGTTTGAGGGGTACACACCAGTTGGCATTCCCTCGTTATAAGAGTATTATGCGATTTAAAAAGCATTGCATTCAAGGCATTAGCCGTTAATTAGTGAACAGTTCGATAACTACTGCACAATATCTGTGCTTTAGTTATCGATTGGTTCATAAACTTTATAATTAAGTTCACAAAAATAATTTCAATGCTTTTGAGGATTAAAAACATTAGAGAAATAAATCATTTGTCAGTCGTTTCAAAGTTATACAACATTTGAATCAATTGTGAAAATGTGTCAAAATATTATTGAATGTTAAAAATGCTCTAAAAATCATAAACACTTCCGAAACAAATTTCACAACAATTTATGAAATTAATAAACATTTTATTCAATTTTTAAACTCATTTCTAAAAAAATCTCAAGAATTGAATTGTAATCAAAAATTGCTTTAAAACACGGAATAAAAAATCTTTTGAAAACATATAAAAATTGAGAATTTTATAGAATATTCTCTTAAGTCGAAAACTAATGCAAAAGTTTTGTTATCAATAGTTATATAAGTTTTATAACACTTTCAAACCTATCACAAGAATAACATAATGTCTGAAATGTGTCAAAAGTTTTTAAAATAAGATTAAAAATTAATGCAATCATTGGAATGTCGAGTGAAGGCCGGAAGGGAAAGGGATTTAATGTACACTTCGACTGACAGTGCGTTCAATGTATTGAATTATTATAAAAAAAAAAACTAAACAAAAGAATCGGTTTTTAAAAGAAAAAAACATAAAATCGATATAAAAGTCGACACAAATTATAAGAGAAAAAGCATTTAGAAATAGCACCGAATGAATGGCCACTTACTTGACTACTGCCTCCCTGTCCGATGCGGTTCAGGATCTGATAGTACTTATCATTGACTCTGATCTTTCTCATAGACTTCTCTCTATAACTCGAATTGTCGTCATTTCGACAACTCTTCGACTCTTTATTCACACCCTTTTGGTCGACGTTTGGCTGTGATTGGGATCTACTTAAAGCCCATTCATTTGGT
>JAQIXR010000240.1:0-38039 GCA_034700825.1 Quadroppia sp. Gr-Ori-00064 | reverse complement strand
TTCGATTGAATATATTCTTCATTTAATACCTTTCCATCGATTGCTTTCCATATCTTAGCCTTAATTCCAAGAATTTCGACATTTAAATACATGGTGAACCGAATCCGCACGAAGAGATCATGGGTTGACTTTGGATCCGGTTTTGAAAGAATCCAAAAGTTTTTGAATATATGAACCGATTGTTTGACTTTGGGTCCAATAGTAATGTTGACGTCATTTATGGCAAACCCATTAAAGGCATTCATTGTGTGTTTGAAATTGAAATAAAATCTCATTTATTATAATAAACAATATTTTCATTTGATCTCAATTTAAGACAATTTAAGACAACTTAAGACAATTGAAATCAATTAAAATGAATGAAAAATCTGACGAAAAGTCAATGAATTTGCGATCACTGAAACAAACGGATCAATTCATTGATGATATTCTGCTGACTTGTGGTCAATGCGCTGTCTATAAGTTCTGCAACGATTCCAACGAATGGGAGCGCAAAGAGATTGAGGGATCAATGTTTGTGGTCCACAGAACCAGACCTAACAACTATGCCTTCATTGTCATCAATAGACTCAATACCACAAATATGTTGCAGACAATTGACCACAACTTCGACATCAATCTAACGCTTCCGTACCTGTTGTACAAGAACTCGTTGAATGAGATCTACTGTATTTGGTTCTACAATGAGAACGACTGTCAGAACTTCAATCGACAACTAAGAGATATCATCAATAAATTGAATGCAGAGAACAACCAAATAAGCCATCCCTCGACCAATGATATCCTCAAGAAGTTGATGTCTTTGGATATGAACAGTGAAGACAAGACCCCACAAAAAGGTCAACCCAATGGTCAGACACCCCACAGACCGGTGGCCCCAAACCATCCGCCGCATAAGATGTCTGTAAATATTCAACAACTGTTCCAATCGTTGCCAACGGCGCCGATGCCGGCAATACCTACTGAGGCAATGGTTGAGCAAATAGATGACCCCCTTCTCACAGATGTGATAACCCCTGCGATGTTGACAAACCAGAGCTCGAAATCCAAATCCAATCGCAAAGAGTCGTTGACAACAGTCATCACTCGAAGTATTACTCCAGAAGTGATTGATTTGACTCAATGCCAGCCCCAATGCCCGCCCCACTCGATCTCAATGGGTGTCAACAGTAACTTCATGTCTGTTATGTCAAACAAAGACAAGTTTGGATCTGTTCCCACACTATCGATGGAACAGTTGAAGCAGACATTGATATATCTACTCCAAACTGACGCCGATTTCCTTCACTGTATTCACAGCGCATACATTCAGTCAATCAAGAAGTGAAACACCAATTGAAATGATGGCAAACATTAAGACATTCTTTGATTTACTTTTCATCTAAATATATATCTCTCGAAATGTTTGTGAAAAATACAATAAATTTCTTTAAACAAAAACTTAATTAATTTTTTTTGTATTATTTAAGTAAAATAAAAATAATTGCATTCATTATTTGGACAGTTATCACATCCGAGTCATTTGAGAAAAAGGACACGTTCTTAGGACTGACCCAAAGTCTAGTTCCAGAACCGGAATAATTGTATTGTCATTTTGCGTGCATTTAATGTATTGTTATTACTATTAATGTATTGACGAATGAATTCAAAAATGTTTAAATCATTGAAAATTCAATCGTTTGTTTGAAAGTGAATTTGTTTGTCATTTCATTGAAAGCACATCTCATTTGACCGAAAATGGCCAACATTTGTGATATTCTCTTCAATTCTTGTTGTTGTTGTTGTCAACGAAGAGATCAAAAGAAGATAATGATTGAACAAAAGAGGAAAACTCTTCAGACATTGGAACGGATCTCTAAGCCTGAGAGTGATGTCTGGAAAAAGAGTGACAGTCCTTATGAAGTGCCGGACAAACAGATCGCTGAGACCATCAATGTTCCGGAACAGTACAAAACAGAAGGAGACGTTTTCGTTCATAAGGGGTATAAATTGCAACATGTTATAGGAAAGGGAGGGTTCGCTTGTGTTCAAAAGGGTGTTCACATTAGCTCTGGTATTCAGATCGCTTGTAAACAGATTGAGATCCCTGTCCTCGTAAGTGATAAGCAAAGAACTTCTGTATTTAATGACATCAAAAGTGAATTATTTGTATTGCAAAAGACAAGACATCCTCACGTGATCCGAATGATTGAGTTCTTCTGTATAGACAACAGAATAACCAAAAGAATTGTTTTAAATATAATGATGAGATTCGCACCGGGAGGTGACCTCTCAGACAGGTTGGCCAGAAGTGGGCCTTTTAAGGAGGATATATGCAAACAATGGTTGGCACAGATGTTGAGCGCACTGTCGTATATGCATGAGAAGGGTATAGCGCACCGGGATTTAAAATTGGCCAACATTTTGTTGGATGAAGTGAACGACGTTCTCATCACTGACTTTGGATTCAGTCGTCTTTTAATTATCCGAAGAGAAGGCACTCTCTTCTCGAGAACTATTTGTGGTACCGAACCCTTTATGGGACCCGAACTCTTGGAGTTATGTCAGAGTAAGAACCCGGGAGGTTATGATGCCTTCAAAGTCGATGTCTGGGCTTTGGGTGTAATTCTGTTCAGATTATTCACAAAAAGATATCCATTTCCTGCCGATCGAAAGGGTTTAAAGAGAATGAAACAAAAAAAGTGGAAAATCTCTTCAAAACTCAATCCAAGCCCACATTTGTTGAAATTTTTAGAATCAACTTTTGATCCCAACCCTAAAACCAGATCAAAGATGAAAGACCTGTCAAATAATCGATGGATTCATAGCATCTATCGAGAAGTGAATGAAAAGTCTGTTCAGAAGATGAAGACATTGAACAACTTATTCTATATCGAAGATTAGTTGCCATTTATAGTGAAGACAAACATAAAAGCATTTCATATAACATATTGTATTATAACTTCATTTTTCAACAATTTCTCCCCTTTTTTATGGTCTCAAACATTAAAATATTTATTAATCGATAAAAATGTTAAATAATTTTTGAATAAAATTCAAACTATAATTAAATTGAAAAGAGATTCTCAGATAATATGAATGTTTTGATAACTTCTTCAGTGGTTTACAATTACAACCAATGATATGATTGTCAAAAAGTCGTTAAATATTCTAAAAATTCTAATATAAAATATTTTCCATTTTCTTAGCTTTTATTTAAAGTAAAATTTTGTCTTTAATTACAATTTTCATGAAAATGTCTCAACTAATGGTTGGCAACAAATATTCATCTTTTAGTGAAGAAAATCAATTGTTTGTTCGTTTAGTAATTATTTAATCATTTAAACAAAAATATTATATAAAGGAAAGAGTATTAAAAGCTAAGGAATAGGAATGTCGAATGAGTTTAATAATAGTATAATAATTATAACATTTATTATATTTTTTTGAATAACATTTCGTGTATTAGTCGTCGATATCGAGCAAAGAGTATATATTTATCTGTGTTTTCATGAATTCAATGCAAACAATATTGGAGTAAAAGTTGATATCATTTTAGAGTTAAAGTAATTATTAATAATTAGAGTAAATATAATATAATATAATATAATATATATTGGAATTCAAATACAATTAAAAACAATACAATAATTAAATATAATTAAAATCTAAGTTAAAAATAATAATAAATGAGAAATAGGAAAGTGATGTAAAGAAGGGGACTCTTAGCCGGAGATACTGTAAGCCATATATAGCATGTCTTCGGAGTTGTTGTCGGGAGTCATGCTATGATTGGGTGCCAACACTGAAAAGCCAATAAAACTGAATAAACGCATCAAAACGTCTGAAATGAATATCAAAATCATTTTAATAATTATTATTCAAATATGGATTCGCTTTGAGTCTCACTTCTGTCGGATCTGCTTTTGTCGAAGTAGACGATAACTGCCACACAATTGAGCTCTTCTTCAGCGAACTCCAAAACACTAATGAAAGCTTCCTTCGAGTTATCCAAAGATATTGCGTTCGGAATATCGATCAACAGATTCTCCTTCCAAATGATGGCTTCCCACTCGACTTCGTGTCCCTCCAAGAGTCGAATATTCAATGTAAGTTTGATTGCCTGCTGTCGGGACTGTTTGGCCAGTTCCCCAATAGTAGGCGGAGCTCTATATTTGCCCAAAACATTGGTCTCAGACAATGATATCGACGACGAAACACGATTGACATCTAGTAATGGACTTTGAGGGACATCAGGAGCACCTGATAAGGGGACAAATATATCCATTAAAATATCATCTATAGCACAGGTAGTATTAACTCACCACAGAGGCCCCGGACCCAAGTGAATACAATAGTGGTTAAGGGGTCCAAAACTACTGTTAATAAAGTATGAAATCATTTAATTAAAAAATATTGGTTTCAAACAAAACAATCAATAGAACATTAATTGGGTAACTGTGCTTAAGAGCACAGATAGAGCACAGGTAGTGGTGAATACAATCGACTTTTGTGTCAAAATTAAGTTATGTTTTGGTTTTCATGACTTAGTATAGGATTCAATGCAGTCGTGAAATACTGTATTGAATAATCGATTGGTTTTTAGTGGAACAAAAATTATGGTTTTTATGATCAAAAACTACAATGTCTTTCAATTGAAGGCTAAGCGATATTTTGGCAAAAATAAAATTTAAAAAAAACATCGCAAATATGAGAGTATTTGAATGTTAGCCAAAAATAATATAATGAATGAAATGAAAATGTATTCAAAGCTCAAATGTTTGCGCAATAATGAGTGTATATATCATATGATAGGAGAATAAATATAGAGATTTTGGTGCATATGAAGAGCCAAACATTTGAAGGCCTTTTCAATGTTAACGATGTTTCTAATTATACAATATTTTTGAGATAAGCCTTTCCTCTGAGCTCTTACTTTACTGCGCTTTTAGTTATGAGAAGATAATCAAAGACTGGAATATTATATGAAATGCAATGAATTTGATATAAAAAATAGTCTTAAGATTGAGTTGAAGTGGATTTCAATCAAACGAAAGCAATGATCAGTTCAACTAAATTGTAATAAGAGGTTAATTGAAGTACTGATCGTTAGTTCAGTTCCGATATTATCGTCGATTCAATGTATTATTTATTATATGAAACACTCGACCATTTCAACAGATAATCAAAACTGTCTTTTGATAAAACAATTCAATTATTCTGTTTTTATTCAATCGATTTCCAGATAAATAGCATTCAATTCAAACAAATATATTAAGAAATTGTTAACTATTTTTTGCATTGAATCTCAATATTGACTCAAATGTTATAAAATCAAATTATAAACAAATAAGAGTTGAGTCGATTGAAGGAATGGGTGTTTCATATCATTCCCAACACTAATCAATCATTTTATTTGATCAACATTTTTATCGATTATTTTCATTTCATATTAATGTTTGACTCGAAAGCAATTAATCGTGAGTTCAATAAATTCAATATTCAGTCAATATCTTCAGTAGAGTTGATGTCATTATCACTAAATATATTAAGAAATAATTTTAACGAAAGGAAGCGTTAATACAAAGAATGAATACATCTTTGGATCATATAATATGAGTGAAACAAATCGATATTAAGGCATATGAAAGGAAAGGCCACAAACACTCTAACCTACTGTGCTCTGAGAAATAGGTCTTTCCTTTCTTCTATTTTAAGGCTAAATTCAAAATGTATTTTGCGATCGATTTTTATAATAATCAAAATTTTAATTCAAAACATAATGAAAATTATTTACAAATCAGATATTTTTACATATTTTCGACAAAAACATTGTTTTGTATTATATTTGAAATTATTATTAAAAACAAATATATTATTATTTGAAATATTGGTCAAAATATATTCATTTTATGAGTTCAATAGTCTTTAAAAAGTGTAAATCAAAGCCAATTAAGTGTTAAATGTATTTCAAAATTCATTTTTCATTTCAAACTTTGCACTCATTTTTGCAAAATATATTTCAAAAATAATTTATAAACAGTTAATACAAATCAAAATTAATTGACAAACTATTATCGCATTTAATACTTGGTTTGGATTTAAAAGTTTTGAATAAAAAATCAAAGATTTATTGCATTAAATGATAACCAGTTTTTGCGAGCATTGAAAACAAGTGCAAAACAAAACAAATGGTTTTTTCGGTTTTTTTCCATTCATTTCGTATTTGTCTTTCATTTCCAGAAAAACTACTTTTTATTTATGATAATTGTCTTCAAATCTTCGTTTCATTCATTAAGTAACAAATTATTTAATAAAATTAGTTATCATTTGAGACAAAAATGTCTAAAAACAGATGATTTCGACCACAAATCACATGAAAATCATATGAATATCATTGAAATGATTGAATACAATGTCTTTGACAATGAAATTCAGAGACATATTAGACATGAATTGAAAACAAATTGTTTTACAAATCAAAACATTCGGACATTTCGTCAACCATTTTGTGTGACATTCAATACAAATAAATACCAATCAATGGATCAATTCAAAGACATACCTGAGCTCTGAAGGACTGGTACTCATAACCGATGGCATTGTATTGAACTGTTTGTTAATTAGCTGACAATTGAGTTGAAAATTGATGTCTGAATTCATAACGCAATCAAACCTTTAAAAGTAATCGCATTTAAAGTCTAACCACTCTTTGAGCCAATACTCAACTCAACTGCTCTTCATATACACATCGAGACTACCAGTGCTGTGACGTCACCCAAACCCCAGATCTGGGACTATCGCACAAATCTATACATTTTGATGACTGTCCCTCACTATTAAGGCTTATAAATATTTTATTACAGAATATTCTGCATATTTTCATAGGATTTACGTTTCATAATATTATACGACTTTTGAATGAATTCAAAATTATTTAAATTATTATTTATTTAAAGTTTTTATTGAAATTTCTATTTATTTTTGTTTTAATTTTATATTAAAGTCAAAAGTCTATCATTTCATTAACTTTTTTGAAATCAAATTCTAGTCTTTTGTATATGTTTTGTATAATAAATATTATATAACTTATAGTGAAATTTGAACTCAATTTATGTTTTAATATAAATTAAAAACATATTTATTATCAAAGTTTTTATTCATATATATAATGGTGAATCAAATCTATGAATTGTTCAGTGTTTTCATTATTTACGATTATTTCAGTAATCAATGGCTTAATGAAAAGTATTTTTATGAATTTAAGTGAATTTTAATGATTTGTACTTCAATTATAACGAAAACATTTTCTTTTGATTAGATAACTATTTATTGATAAATACAAAGAAAACATTTTTCGACCATTTATTTCGGTTTTATTCATGAATGAATTGATTCCTGAAATTATATTCAGTTATATTATAAACGAATTGCAAATATTCAAAAGATTTGTAAGAATTTTGATTTTTTATGAATTGATTAATTTTTTATATAAAAAATAAATTTTGAATCAGATTTTCATGAAAATAAAGTTCAAAAAGAGTGCAAATGATTATAAATATGAAAAAATATATTCTTTTAAATAAAATCTATTCACAAGTATTTTATTGCATTCAAACTTTTATTAAAGAATATGACATTAAAGTTAAGACAATACACATGTGTGTGAACATCAATACAGGTATAAAAGTAAGTCTTATGTTTGAAAATGTGAACTCATTTTATGACATGTTGTTTGTCTGTCATAAGAATACTTCTATTCAGAAGTTTTTTCTTAAATTATAAAATAAAATTTTATTATTTTATGTTTCATTGAAAATAAAACTATTTTTATTCCAATATTTATTTAAGTCTCAAATCTTTATTCAAAATTTTTTTTTCAAAATAATTCAAAATAATAGTAAGAATTCAATGCAATGAATATTTGATGAAAAATTCAATTTAAAACATATTTCAATTCATATTACAGTACAGTATATGAGCTAATCATTAATAAAAGGTCATTTCGATGACATTTAATACACTTTTTCATGTATTAATTATTTATAGTAAAGTAAATGTGAAATAATTCTAATGTTTTACAGAAAAGTGTCTTTTAATGTGTTATACATAAATGAAATGATTTTATTTTATTTGATATTTTATTTCAATTAAAAATATGTAAATTCAATGCTTTTGAAAATGTTTTGTTGGTTTTTGAAACAAATATTTGCAAAATAAATGGAAATAAAATGTATTTTTAGACATTATTTACACAAATATTGAATAAAAAAGAGATTCTTTGCGCAAATCCGAGTGAATAATCAATAAATTAGACATTGGGTGAAAATGAGAATTGGTTTTTGAAAGAGCACTCAATCATTGATTCATTCATTTTATGTTTAATCAAATCGAAAGTTTCAAACAATTTGTTTCATTTTAATCACATTATATATCGAGTGATGACTCAAACAAATGAAAATGTATTGACTTTTAAGATATTAATTCTAGGGGACAGTAATGTCGGCAAAACATGTATTGTTCACCGGTTTTGCGATGAAAACTTCATCGATGGACACATCTCTACAATCGGTGACACTTTTGTGAAAAGTTTTCATTGAAATGAATTTAAATCTAAATTTTGTTTTGTTTTTTGACTACAAATAAAGGCATTGATTTCAAGCAAAAGTTAATCAAATTGAATGAAAGTCCAATAAAGTTACAAATTTGGTGAATGTCTTTCACATACAATGTCTTTCTTATGCTTACGGAATGTATTTGAATGCCAGGGATTCTGCCGGACAGGAAAGGTTCAGAACATTGACCACTGCTTACTATAGGGGAGCGATGGTATGGATTGATATTGATTTGGACTATTATTGCCATTGATTTGAATAACGATTGTATGGTTGAAGGGAATAATCCTCATGTATGACGTGACCAGCACTGAGTCATTCAACCACATCCCCTATTGGTTCCATAATATCCAAGAAGTAATCTCTTTATAAATACTGTATTTCATTCAAACACTATATAATTGAATCCATTGTTTGACTCGAAGAACGCGTCGGTCGATGTCGTGAAGGTATTGGTCGGCAATAAAAGCGATGTCCAAAACTTGAGAGTTGTTGAGGAGAAGTCGGGCGAAGAGTTGGCCAAACAATATTCTGTGCCATTCTTTGAGTGCAGCTGTAAATCAAATGTCAATATTCACAGAATATTCGATGAAATGACAAAATTAATTCACAGACAATACGAAGAGAGAGTATGTCTTAACGTCTGAATGTCTTTTCAGTCAAACATTGCTTTTTTTTGCTTTACTTTTAAGATCGAAAAAAACGATTATTTTAGCCATCGTTTGGAGGAAACGATAAACAGTAAAACCATTCAAACAAATGATAATTGGATTTCAAATCGTTGTAATAATTGTTAAACAAATTAAATTCAAATATAATTTCAATTTTATTACAATTCAAACAAAATTGTATTTCAATTACCACTCGATTATCAATAAAGACAACGAATATCACAACCAAAGAATGTCTATCCGGGAGGCCATCCCAGTTGGCGCCCACCGATCACATGCAGGTGCAGATGGTATACCGATTGGCAGCCGTTGGGGCCGTTGTTCACCACAATCCTATACCCCTTCTCTAACCCCTGTTCTTCAGCCACCTTTGACGCCACGAACATTAGATGTCCTAAAATCTGAACAAACGGACAATCAATTGATTGGTTCATAACTACCGAAAACATCACTTCTTTGTCTTCTTCGGTGACGGCAGACATTCCTGTGATTGGTTTGCGAGGAATGACCAGAAAATGTGTCGGAGCTGTGGATCACATGATTATCATCGGTTTATGTCTTAAATTGTCTTGATTTACCCGTCGGTGAGATGTCATTGAAGGCAACGCACTGTCAGTGAAGACAAGACAAGACATTGTGTTATAATTAAATCAAAAGTCATTTCATTTGAAATCAAAAGACATTTCAATTGAAATCAAAGACATTAAAAAGTGGTAATCAATTGATAACCTTTTGGTCTTCATATATGAGTTTCGTCGGTATCTCTTTTCTCAAGATCTTGCCAAAGATGGTGTCTTCAGACGGATGTGCTGTCTGTGCGGCAATCACTTCGTCAGCCATTGTTTCAAACGATTTGTCGTTTTTGTTGTTATTTATGTTTTTATTACCAAAACATCTGATTATTGTCTCTCTATTAGGAGATCCAAACAATAGCACTTTTGGACCACTGTTTCGACAATATATTCGCTGATGTCTTGCGATACCACTCAAGAAGGTATGGGAAGTGCTTTTGATTAGTATTTGTTTAATTAAAGACATTTATGTAAAAGAGATAACACTTAAGACATGAGACGTAAGTCTTGTCTCAAATTCTGATAATGTTTTCAATGAATAGATTTGAAGGCATTTGAGAGACGTCTGACGGAAGTGATCGGTTGTCTTCGGCCTCAGACCCGGAAGTGGAGGATTCTGTTAACCATTTGTCTCTTGTGTACAATCATTGGTGGCTTTCAATGGGTTTTGGATCCGTTCACATCTCGGGTGCCATTCATATACTCTCTCTTCAATCACCTGTTCTTCACATTCAGTTGTATTGTATTAACTCTTCTTTTTGTGGTCGGAATCCATCGAAAAGTCATTACCCCTCAGATAGTGGTGGCGAGAGTGAGACAGGTCTTGTCTGACTTCAATATGTCCTGCGATGACAGCGGAAGACTTATTCTTAAGCCGCGACCAAATGGCAAACAATCGTTCTCTTAATTCAGACAATAATTGGTTTTTGGAATCGATTCAAAAGTCTTTAAATCCAACAAAAAGTGCCTCAAAATAATTGTCATTCATTTCAACGAATATTTTAATTGAAAATTTATTTTAGTTTTAATTTAATTAATAAATAAATTTTTATATAATTTTAATAAATAATTAAAAATGAATTAATTGTTAATAACTTTTTCTACACTTTTTAGGCACAAAGAAGTCTTAAATACGATAACAATTGTCTAATGATTTCATTTCTGTCTATAATTACAATTAATTGTAAATCATTTGTCAAACCATTTCTTAAACATTTCTATTCTTGTTGTGAATCTGTTAACAATTACATGACTAAACCATTCGTTTAAATACATTATTATTATGTGATTTATGTTTAAATTCAGCGAAAATTTCCCTCAAATAATATGTGAAACAAAACAAAAAATTGTAAAATAATTGTCAAATCAAATGTACTTTAATTTTGAACAAAAAAAATTAAGAAAAATTGTGCAAAAGTTTAACATTAATCTCATTCCTAATGACATTGTTATCAAAATTAAAGTAATTTTCGATTATTTTTGTGATAATAAATGAGTTAATAATTAATATAAAAAATCATTTTCTGATTAAAAAAGATTTTGAATTTGATTAATAAATTAATTAAAAAATATTGCAAAAAATCTCAACAAAAACCGAATATAATATAATCTAAACTTTTCTTTTCAAACGATCGGAATGTTTTGTGAAGTATAAGAATGTCATTAATTATCAATTGATTTAAATCTTCTTCAGAACTGTCGCCAAACCCTTCTTGACTAAGACGGGAGGAATGGAAATACTTTGGAGTTTGACATCAGAGGGAATGTATGGCATTGTGAACGCAAACGCATATTTAGTGTCCATTAATAGCGTTGTATTGACTCCTGAGTTGAAGACAAACAAACATTTGATCCAATATTCAACAAATTAATCAATGACTCAAACCTTCAGTCTTTCTCTGTTCGGCCAAACGTTTTTGGACTGATTTGATGAAGTTATTCGAAATCCTCTCTTCGTCGCCAGCGGTGTATAAGTTGAGGATTTTTATGATTTGTGAAGAACTGAATCAAAGGAATCGATTGTAAGCGAAATGTCTGCAAAACATCATTTCATACCTGAGTTTATTACACATCTCAACGATTGTCTGAATGTGTTCTTCGGCTTTGCGGGTCTGAAGAAGTTTTGTCGCCTGTATTATTGGATCCAACTTTTCAATGCATTCGTTCCACTTCGGGATCTGTTGTTCGCGACACCACTGCTCCAAAGACGACAAATTGAACCTAATTTGCATCGCTTTATTCCAATGACACAAGTCTTTCCTCAGCAACAGATTGTTCAAAGAACTCGAACACATGAAGTAAAACAACTGTCAATCAATCAATGGATCAAATGAGATGATTGGCCATCATTACGACAAAGGGTTTGATTGAATACCTGTTTGAAGATCTGATGAATGATATCGCCATCGATGACGTGAAGCAGAAGAACTCGATTCAGATATGAAAGCTATTATGGATTCAAATATAATTAGTTTTACAAATCAATGACTAATTCAGACGAAGACTGACTTCTTTGATCAAAGTGTCGATTGGTTTTTCGGTGGGAGAGGGAGAGAGGTTAGAGTCGGCGTCGCTCACACTCCCAGACCTTTGAATAGATTGTGAGTACATTCCAGAAGACGCTAAGCCTTCGTATTCAAGAATCGCTGGAACTATAAGACTTTGAATCCTTTCTTCGCATTGTTTAATAACACCTGAATTGAGTGATTTGATAACAATTAGAGACAATGACATAAACGAAGTGCCAATTGATCCAAACCCTGGTGTATCCAAATGGCGATATCACTAAACATTTGTCTGTATTCACTCAAATCAAAGTTTTTTAGCGACTCATCGAATATCCCGAACTGGTCTTCGCCGGAGAACTGCTTCAAACACGTGACTAATTTACAAGTGTTTGAAAGCCAGAGAATAAATGTCTCGACGTTTTGACTCCTTTTTATTGTGCGCTTAATCGACAAAATGGTGTTATTCAGAAACGACCGAACCTTTTGATGGATAGACAAAACATGTAATGAAGAATGCAATCAAAAACCACTCTCAAGTCATACCATAACGTCGTCGTTGTTATAGTCTGAATACCGGATACACATAAAGAGAATGTATGCGGGAATGTGGGGCTGGAACTTGAGGGCAACACTTGGATCCAGGTCTGTTCAAAACCACAAAGTGTTAAGACTTTTGAAATGTCACTTCCAATGACTTACCATTGATTAGAATTTTGAAAATAAGTGATTCATTCAATGGTTTGAATTCAAACATTCCGATCGAATCCATGTTTTGGGCCTCTATTTGATCCGCATTCTCCACCTCTTCCTCACCGCCTGAAGACATCAATTTATGGTTAAAAATAGTTAATAATAGGCATTGAATACCGTTCTCTAATATCCTTCTTCTCATTAAATCCATTTTCATCCGCTTGTTGTCGTTCCCCAACTTTTCGCACTTCTCCCTCAAAACGGTATTTTCTTGTCTGAATCGCGTTATCATATCTTCGCTGCCATTCGTGTCATTCGACTCAATGTTTATACCAATCAACTGTTGCTGTCTATTATTGTCGTTTTTGAGTGAAGACATTTCGGAACTGTATTTCCAATTCAAACAGTCATTAATGGAACTAATATTAGTGGCAACTTTTGGACAACTTTCAGGGAAATAACATTAGAATTCAAAGGCACGTATCTTATGAATAGCACTCAATTCTAATACTATTGCTCACAAAAGAAGTCAAAAGTTGTTAATTGAATTGAATTTAAAGTTTGATTAACAGTAAAAAGACCTGATTTGGTGAAGAGTTTGTTTGGTTTCTTCGAGTTCTGTTTCGAGTTGTTTTATGATTGCTTTGAAGGCAGAAATCAATTCACTTTCGCCGCTATTTTCGAGTTAAACACTTTGATAAATACTCTTCAGTTAAGAGTCAATTGATTCAAACCTCGGATCTCTTATATTGGATTCTTGAGAGAGAACAATGGTCTTCAGATTACTCCTTTCCTCCCTATACCTGTCCAAATCGATCTGCATTTGGGCGCACTGTTGGGCCAGAAGTGATGCCCCCTTTTCGCTGTCCGTGTCGTCAACCGTCGATGCAATCAATTCTCGCATTTCTTGGTTTTCTTGCTTACATTTCGCGCATTCCTGCTCTAATTCACTGCATCTCATCATCAGTGAAACCGTCGATATGTCTGTCAATAAACCAATCGTCAAATCATTGATATTCAGATCAAAGGCAAAAGATGTCAAAAACACCCAAAACTTTGAATTATATAAATTGGTTGGAAGTCCTGAAGACATAATCAGAGATGAAACCAATTCAACCAATTATAATATACTTTAAATTCTGGGCTATTTTTGGTCATCTCTTGACTTGATATGTCTGAGAAATACCTGGATATCTCTCCTCGTCCTCTCCCTCTCCTCGTCCGCCACTTTGGTATTTGTCTTCGAGAGCCATATACTTGCGGAGGAGCTGTTGTCTCGAAGACCTCTCACTTTCTCGTTCGTCAATTAAGGCCTTCTTTTCCTTTTCGTGTTTCGATATCAACTGTTTCTCCTTTTCTCGAACGGCTTCTTCTATTAGTTTGGGATCACTTTGTTCGCGAATCTTCAGATTATTTGATTTCAATTCAATGAATTTCTTTTTATGAATTTCCAAATCTTTGGTAAGTTTTTCGTTAATGATCTTCGATTCGTTCATCTCTTGTTGTATTGATTGATAATTCAAATCCTTTTGTTTTAAATCGTTTTTCAAATTTTTTATTTCGATTTCGAGTTTCGAGAATTGATTCTTATATTCAGTGATTTCGTTATCGTTTTGGATTAAAGCCTTTCTTTCGTCAACCAATTCATTGACTTTCTGTTGCAATTCAATGATCTTTCGCTCCAAACCCTTATTAAGATTAGTCACGTGTTCGACACTTCGGGCTTCGATACGAAGTTTCTTCAGTTCTCGTTTTGCGAGGAATCGACGAATCAATGACTGGATGACAATAACTCTTCTTCTGTTTCGTTGATACTCTTTTCGAGCCAAACATCCTCTCCAACACTTCTGTATAGTAATGGCCGATAGGTTTTGCTTTGCGGACATGTATTTCCTTCGAGCAATGAGTCCTCGGCCGTACCTCTGGATAGCAATCGCCGACTTCTTGATGGATAAGAACTTCTTTCGTGTACTCCAAGAACGCCATTTGGTTTGTATAATAGTCGCTGCTTTGGTATGTCTCAGATGTAATAACAGTCTTCTCGCGAGGAATGCCCGGCCATAACATTGCAAACCCAAGATTGTTGTCCTAATTTTAAGATACCGGCGCCGCACAAGCCATCCACGAATCATACGTTGCAAAAGTATAGCACATTCTCTGAGCTTTTGAGCGCGAATACGTTCAAGAAGTGCTACCTGCGCTGATCTGAAGAATATCTTAGTTTTTCCGAATTGGTATAACTGTTGCTGTTGTTGTCGTTGTCCTTCAGCTCCAGAAATAAGATTCGAAAACACTTTTTCTTCTGTAAAGCAGACAATGGATGAAATGAAATGAAAAAATGAAATAAATTCAATGCAAACCATAAACAATTTTAACGATATCTTCACAAAGAGTTCGGATTTCATTGGAAGTGCTCGAACCGGCTCTTACAAGCTTTCGAGGCGCGGCCTTTGGAACGGGACCTGAAGTTCACATAATAAAATATTAAGGAATTTTTTGGTCATTCAATAAAGCAATAATACCTGAGGCCTGGCTTTGACTTCTGTTTTTGCTTAGCTTCCGGTGCGAACCAATTCTAAGCACACGATATCTGTTGGCGAAGTCAGCATAACTCCAACGCGAAGGAAACCCATTGGAACTGATTCTTATAGTCTCTAATACACCACAAGCTCTTAATTGTTGAACGGCTCGAATGTTGTTGAACTCAAAGGCATTCTTATTGTCATTGGGTTTAATACAGCGGACATAATGTGGTTCCGTTGCATTCAATGTCTTCATCAGAGCTGACAAAGAGTCCCGAAATTGTGAGCCGACGGTCGCCTTCGACTGTTTTTGTTGCTTCTGTGACTGTTGTTGCTATCAATTGAGATCAAACATCAGTTAAGACATCATTTCGTTTAAGACATCAATACCGGAGTTATTTTGATTTTTCCGCCAGATTTTTGAGTCGGTTCTCCAGAAAAGCCATCACTGAATAACGTGTCCACAACTGTAGACCGCTTTAAGAGATCGATTTGTTCGTCCCAAATCGTGTCCCTATTCTTCTCCAGAAAACCTGACATTTGAAACATTAGATAAACATTGACTGAATTGGTGTCAAAAGCAAACCTTCGACGTTATAGACGACAGAGTCTGCAAAATGTTGAATAATAAACGAATTTTTTGAACCGAATTTCGGTTTTTGAAACACATTTCCGATCGTCAGTTGAGAGTACAGTTTCGCACCCCAGGTCTCATCCGTTCCTTTAGGCATTTTGCACTCTTCGTCCAATAGACACAATATTCCAATAGGTTTGGCCTCAATAATGTCAATCACCGGCTGATTGTCAGTAAATGTTATGAACTGCCAATCAATGCCTTCCCGAACATATTCTTCTTGTTCTAACTGTTGATTAAATAATGAATTTTTATATAAAACAAAACATTGAAAAATAAATACTTTGAAGACGTGTTGATTGAACTGTTGCTGAAGAACTTCATTCGCATAATTGATGCAAAACTGTTCGAAACTATTGTTTTCAAAGTGTTCGAAGCCATAGATGTCGAGGACACCAATGAATTGATAGTTGAAGGAAGTGTTAATCGGACCTAATGTCAAGCAATTAGACTAATTGGACAGAGAGGAACGCCATAAATACCCAGAGCTTTGTTAATTAGTGTCACAATCCATGAAAACATTGTCTCATAAACAAACTTAAGCAACGCATCCCTTCCGTATTGGGCCAACTCTGCCGTCAAAGAAGTTGTTATTATTTCTCTCATTCCAGTCTTGAGCACCCGATGAGTCAACCACTGCTTTGTCGCCGAAGGATCTAAACCTGTATTTCGAATAACAAAATTGGATTTGAATTGAATTAATTGATTATAAAGACCTAAAAGTTGGCAAAATGTTTGCAAATGTTGTTCGGAATCGTCTGAAAGACAACACTTTTCGTCATCGATTCGAGTGAACTCAATGTTTCCGCCGTGAAGTATGGCTGCGATCACAGAATAGATCAGATTTTGATGTTTTTCGGTGAAACCCAAACATTGCATCGCTTCGACAAATCGGTTCATATCATCATAAGGTGTTGGCTCTATTTGACCCAAATATGCAAATTCGATGTCAGAGTCGAGTCTAAAGACAATGAAAAATATTTAATAAAATAGTAATCACTTGATTAGTATTACTTCAAATGTTTCAGATTATTTTGTTTGGCAAAAGTGAACATTTGATAGAATATATGGAAATTCCTCTCGCCTTCGCTCTGACGCGAAACCCGAGACTTTTCGAGCAAATATGTCCTCATATTTCCTCCGGTAATGACCCGACTCTGAGAGTCAAACAATATTTGAATGTATTTTCCTTTAAAAACATTTATGTCATTAAAAACAAAGAATATGAGAAGTGATGTCAATAGCAATCAATACCAAATCGGGAAGAGTTGTCATTTCTGGTTGTCTTTGCATTTCCAATCGCTTCCATAATTGGATTACTGGCCAAAACTCTATTCTCAATATTGGAAGAGTCGGTGCCAGCAATGGATGCAAAATATCTCATCGCAAACTTCGCCGAAACTGTTTTGCCTTCAATTCCAACGAAAAGATAATTATTAAAAATGAGACTAAAATGAATCAATGGATTCAATGGATTCAATACCCGCTCCACTTTCGCCGCTCACTATAATTGACTGATTGTTTGAATCCCTTTCCAGCTATAAATGCAAGGGTTATAAGAAGACAACAAAACAGATGACAAACCAGACCTTGGAATAGGAGTCTTCGGCGACGGCATATATATGAGGGTCGAGTTGTGCCGCGCCTTGAGATTTGTGGTACGTCTGAATCGTCTCTTCGCCATAGATTTCCAGATCACAGAAGGGGTTGATCGCGACCAACACTATCCCACACCAGGTGTATATCGCCGACTGTTCCAGGAATCTGACCCTAAGGTTGTAGAGAACCGCCGGTTCGTGCAAATAGGACAGACTGGTCAAGTCGTTCGCACCGATCAGAATGTCTGGGTTGCGAAGGGGTGGCAAAGCCGACGGATCCGCTATTGGGATGTCGAGAGTCTGTTGGTCTTCGTCTTCGACGACAAGACATTTGTCTTTTTGATTGTAATCTACTTTAAGACAAACACTTTGCCAAACATCTGTTGAGTGTTTGATCCATATCTTTGAACCCTTTTTACGTAAGAATGGATTCAATGATCAAAACAAATGATGAATACATTGAAGACAATGAAGACATTCAAGACATACCTTTGTATACAACTCGGGGTATATTCCCGTCATTTCGGATATTATCACAAATTAATTCAATATTTTATTATAAGATTTCAAATAAAAAATTAATATTTTTAATAATTTGGACCAAAAATAAATCCATAATTAAATAGTAATTAAAAATATAAACAAAATCATAAAAAATATTCAATACTTTAAAAGGAAATAAACTTTTGATCAAAAAAATTGTGAACTTTTTTGACGGAAAGACAAATCAAAGACTGATTTGAAAATGATTTCAATTATTATTATATTTTTAGTTCAAATCCTTTTCATTTTGTTGTCATTCACTTTGAATACCAAATATAAATGTAATCAAAAAATAAATAAATATTTAATAAATATTTTTCAAATAAATAATTGAAAGAAAACTTATTAAAAGTCTTATTAATTAGTCATTAATTAACATATTTTATGTGAAATCACTTTATTTTAGTCAAAATAATTAATACAAATTATTACTCATTAAAGATAAACACATTTTTGTGACAAACAATGTTTGAAAAATGTTTTTCAATGAAATAGTAGTCAATAAATAATTAAATAACAATTGAATTGAATTTATGTTTGATTTATATGTCTATGAATTGCACTCAATATTGCTTTTGAAGGATTTAAATGCAATACAACGTAAACAATGACTGAAATCATGAATGAAATGCAATCCAATGCTCACTCAAGGCGTCAACAGATGGCAATGCAAACGAGACAACCATTTGGCCCAACTGTTGGCAGACCACCGAATGACCATCGAATGAACCGAATATTGATTGGTATAATCAATATAAGACCAAAGGGTCGACGCGATATGTGATCCTTAGCTCAGGGAGTAATACCTTTCCCGACATAGACATTACCAGTGCTTGAAATTGAAATTTAAACTACAATACAATCTCTGAGACAATCATTTGATGACTCATTCCTTATATCAAAAAAACTTTATTAATGTTTGTTTTTATTACAAAAAAATATCTCAAATCATAAAATGATTGCACATTTCATACAATTATTTTTGATATCATTTTATAGAAATTTTGTAAAAATTTTTGAAACAATTTGGACATCAATTCGTTTGAATCAATACTTTGTCTTCAAATGTGAAATCAATGAATGAACACATCTTTGAGTCCTTCACAACAACTATACTATACTTACGAACAAAAATGTATTGAATTTTACTATAAATCTCACGGTTTCGGCCAATCCGGGCCATCATCAGAGGCTTCCGTGCCATCAAATAGTGATCTATTTGATGACAATCACCTGACCGTGGTTAGGGGCAATGCAACATGGTCATGGGTTGGGAGGCCAGCCCCTAAACACGGCCGTCTCATTGGGTTAAAAACCCAATGAAACTGACCCTATGTTAAGGCCTCCCAAACAAAGCTGAGCTAAGAATATGTCAATTCATTGTATTGTTGAGATTTTCTATCCTTTCCTTCGCCCCCAATGGGGTAACCCATGACCAAAGTATATATTATTAATGCCTTCATTAACTCAATTAATTCGAAGCGTTGTTTGGTTTGAGTTTTGCAATAAGTTTTCATTTTTCTTCATTTCAATATTAGGTCCAAAAAAGTGATTGTTTTTGAATATATAATTGAGTTTAAAATTAATAATAAATTCAATTAAATATATCTTTGTTTTCGTTATTTATGCAAAAATAAGTCAAACTTAATATAAATATTAATTCAATTATTCATAAAATATACGATTTTTGTAGAGATAACCAAATGTTTAACTTTAGATAATTTGGACAAATGTTCACATATTTGTCGCTCAGTCAGGAGTCCCGGAGCTAAAGGACTGTATCCGTAAATCAAATAAATTCATGAATTCAGTGATATTTCATAAAAGTAGTATTTTTTGATAAAATAATATTAATAGAAATCCAATTAATTATAAGTTTTTCATTTCTTCAAAAAATAATTCTTAAAAATTCTTCATCAAATAAATTAAAAGTATTTTGTGTTTAGTGTTGAAAGCATTGGATATTAAAAGTGGAGTTCATTTCATTAGAGTTAATATATTTTCATCGATTGAAGTGAAATATAATTTGTGTTCAAATTTGTTATACTTTTTCTCTAACATTGTTTGCAATAATATGTAGTCTGAGTTGACATCAATTTATTCATAAGAGTTAATAAAAGGGAGAAAATAGCAGTTCTTTAGCATCACTCGAATGTGTTTGACATCACATGAGATGTGAAATAGAGATACTTAAGGATGGGATGAGTCGATCGCACGGGCAGTAAAGCAAACACAAACCTATAGTTTGGATATTAGGCGAAAATGATTTCTTCTTCTCTGAGTTTTAACTGTTATATCGATTCTGATTAAACATCCGAACGAATGAACAGAACATATTGTTCTTAGAATTTTGGCTCATATTTCAGGACAACGATTGAGATAACGATAAAATCGTATCCAATGTTATATGAAGTTTGAAATCCAATACAAAAGTATATTAACTTTTAAGTGATTTTGAATAAAAATAAACTTAATTTTAATACAAAACAAATCTATTTTTTTAATAATACACACATTTGAATATTTTTATCAATAGTGAAATTTTAAATCAAAATAAAAACAAACATTTGATATGAAAATTAAAATAAGAATTTTTGTCAGATTTTATAATTTAGAAAAATATATATAAATCAAAAGTTTGATAATCAGTGAATTCAAAGCGAAAATTGAATTAAATTAAAACAAAAGAAAAATTTCATTTATAGTCATAAAGTCGTAAAGAATATATGATATAATAAATCAAAACTTTTGTTCAATTCTGACTTCATATCAAATATATTCAATTCAATTCATTTATGGAAATTCAGATGATTTCAAAATACTATTTTATTCGCAAAAGTGAATAAAAAGTCTCACATTTAATGAGATTTTTTTAAAAATAACGAAAAAATCAAAACATTTTTATTAATAATGAAAAGAGTGAACAAAAATGAAAGTGTTTTACAACAAAACACTCTTAAGAATTGGTTTACGAATTACAGAGAATTGTTAGACGTTTGGTAAGAATAGACCAAATCATCATTTATTTAAATATCAAATCTTTAAATAACATGAAATCACAAAAGATTTCTACAGTGAAAGTCATTAAATCATCAAACAGTAAAGAAACACAAATTTCAATGTATTTTCAGTAAAATTATATACAAATTAGTCATAAAATAATCATTAATTTAATAAAATATTTCGCTTTTATAGACTTTGATTTAAATTTCATTATTTCAAAAACAAATCAAAAATTGAATACAATTTTTGTTATAAAAAAAGTGAATCTATATATGGATAGTAAGAAAGAGTCGATCGAAACAAAATTGAAACGATTTTAGGGACAAAATGTGAGTTCAATTTAGAGTAAGAACAGTGATATAGAAAGACATTAGAGTCACAAACCTCTGCCCTAATGTCATGCTTGCCTTCTTCTGATGCCATACCCTTTCGTTGCTATCCATTCCCTTATATCGACATAAATAATGCTGAAAACAATCATTACTTCAAAGGATTTTTGCATATTATTGTTTGCTATGAATATGTGATCTAAAGTTAGGCATAAATAATATTACAGTCCATTTAATACACTATAAATGCATATTTGGTTCTCAGAAGAGATACATATATTAGAAATTATCGCAAATTTGCATATATTTGCGAAATAAATGATCAGATTTAAGCTCTCATGCAATAAATTCATCCAAGAATTTCCAATTCAATCACTTCTTCACAAATATTTCACAATGACTTCAAGAAAGAATTTTTCAATTTATTTTAATTTTTCATTTTTGTGAATCTCTTATCAAAAGATTTAATATTATTCTTCAAAAGTATTTTGAGATAAAAGTAATTAATTTCACAAATATTATTCATATATCGATTATATAGCGATGAATGGCTTGTAATATAATAACGGTTTGAGTTCATAATTGTTATTAACTGTGGCCTCAAGTGATGTCCAGTGCGGACACAAATCGATTCAAACATTAAATTATTATTTATTTGATATAAGTATTGAAAGTAATGTTTTGCTGACATTGGATTTATAAATCAAATTCATTGCAATCCAATGAAATGGCAATAAAATAAGAGGCAATGGATTCCCAATCATATCATATATAAAATCTTTATAACTTCTGTAGAATAAAAAGTGATCTTCAGATGAATAGTAATAAATTGAACACAGAATAACCGAATGTTATATAGTTTTCAAGTTTTATTTTATCGATCTTTTGGACAAAGTTTTGAAGGGATCAATTCATTGCTATAACAGCGAAATAAGGGCTAAATTGCATTACAATCTCATGTTATATATCATTGTCTCCTATAGATGAGACCCAACTGTGTCACAGCCACAGCACTGGTAACTTATCTCATTTAAACGCTTCTCTATTTTTCGTTTAATGTTATAAATTATTTAATATTTTCATCGCTTTTAAGCATAAAATCAGTTCAATTCAAAGCAGTTTTCATAGATTATTCTTATCTTAAACATTGTTAAGGACTTGAAAATTGCAGTCAATTCTTGCTATTTAGCATTCATTTAAAGTTGTGATAAAAGTTCATTGAATTCAAAGTTCAAAAATTCTTCTTTTTTTGCTGAAAAGTCTATTATTATTTGACAACAAATTCTCGATATTTTGATCGTTGAAAATGACATTTAAATGCTTTAAACTCATGTCATCGACATATTTGAGGACAAATAACTACAAAACTCTTCATTCAATTCTTGCTTTTATGTCTGATTTCACATTATGGAGAATATTGTTAAAGAATTCATATTTAATGTTATGTTAAAGGCATTGAATAACACGAAAATTGCTTTTTTAAGACACACTATATTTGACTTCAAATAACATTTAATAAGAATTTTCTGATTTCAATTCAATGGCAATCCTTTTGACTAATATCTTCTGTAAACGAGCTTTTGATTAATGATATGTCCATAACTTATAGCACAAGAGCGCCGGCATTAGAGTCGAACCCAGACGTTAACCATATTCTGACAAACTATAGAAATATGTTTTTCCAAAAATATGAATTCCTTGTGAACTATATTCGACTCCGACTTCATCTCCCCATAACTTGACTCCGAGTGCACACAATTACTACTGGATTCGATTGGATTGATCTGAACGCCATCCCTAACAGTCATTTGCTATGAGTCGTGAATAGCAGTCCTTTTCTAACACTTCTGATGACATAAACAAAAGCGAATGCTTTGTGAAAAGCAATTCATTTCAGGGATTATTACTAATCTTTGATATGAGATACGAATGAAATGTTTTGAATGAATAGAAAATATTATTTCAAATGTCATTAATTTAATTAAAAACAAAGCATTTTTGACGTCAACTTCGCCTCAATTAGCTTCAATCCTAACGCATTTGAGTCCACTTTTTGGCAATAAATTCAAATTTCGACTCATTTTAATATTCCGCTCACTTTTCAAACACTTATATGGCTTAAGGGGGAGGAGAGGGTGAAGCGTAATGCAGTGTCTTCTATGGTATGGGCGCACACATCATATGACAGAACAGTTTTGAGGCAAATCTACTCAATCTTTTGCAGTTATATTCTTTCAAGTCTTCAATCGATAATCAAATCTGTTTCAGAACTGCTTAATAAATGACATACAATTCTAAAGTCATTTCCAGCGGTTGTACTAAAACAACGGTCCGAACGACCCTTTCATAGTCATCACAAGTCAGCTCTTATAAGAGAATTAATGCAAATCTCTTCACAAGTTTTCACATATTTTTGTTGAAATTTTCAAATAATTCATAAATAAATTATTCATTGATTTATATATTCATTAATAATAATAAGTAATAATAAATTGAAAACAATTTCAGTTCAGTTATTATTAGTGTATTTCAACGAAAGCCAATATTTGTGTCGAGAATGGGTTTAATTATAAATAATGTGTTGAATCGAAGAAATATAAGACTTGAAATGAGTTAACACATGAGGAATGGTGTCTTCAATGGGAAGGGTTGGGAGTATTGCTATTCATGACCCAGTGATCAAAGTGTACGCCTGTCTAAACCCCTTCAAGTGAAGTGTAAAAATTGTCAGTCCATTGATTGTCAGAGTAATGCAAAGCTGTGTTAAGACTGAGTTAAGTCTGGATTTCATACTGTATTCAATGCATCGAATGATCGATTGGAAACACTGTTCCAATCAATGCTTGCATGAAGTGATGGAACTTAAAGCCAAACACCAATTGATGACAAACTAATAATATATTGAACTATAGAACCAATACATCAATGCATAGATGTCTTCAATGAGTGAACATTTGCTAAACAAATATTTTTTCTTTAGTTTTCGTTAACTGTATTTGAGTCGAGAGAACCAAGTCTTAGGCATAGGATTGGAGACTAAAACCATAGCTAATCAATAAAATGGTATGTCTTGAAGGCTGTGCGCACAGAGGGGACATCAATACCCAAAGTGGACAATGATTTTATTAAAGAAAGTGCACCAATGAGTCAGTCGTCAGACACTTGAGTATTTTTTTGGCTCAATTAAGGGCTGATTTCGTACATCAAACCAATAGCACAGTTAGATATCATATTATGTTTGGGTTGTATTCAATTCGTTCAATACATTTGTATTACATTTCACAAACAAAACATAAGAATAATATTATAATAAAATTGTAGTACTTTTTATGCAAACAATTATTTAATTAAATTGTTTGTTATAAACACTTTTTGAGTAAACAATTGAAAATATAGTTTCAAAACGAAAGTCATTTTGTTTTCCTTTAGGTCTTAAAAGTTAACAAAAATCGTTTCATCAAAAAAATAGTCAACAAATGGACAACAGATGTGACATAAATGGACTCAACAATCATTAGTTGTAAAAGATTTTTAAAAAGTTTCAAACTTTAAATACTTTTCAATTTTAATCATTCATTCATTTATTTATAATAACTTTGAAATCAATTTTCATTTGCAATATGAAAATCATTGCATATTATATACAATAAGTAATTAATTCATTTTGAAATACAATAATTTATTTTAAATAAGTCTTCAATTTTTACATAACTTTTAGTATCAAATTTCATACAATATTTCGCTCTCTTCTCAAGAATCGATTTGACTTAGAGTAGGGGTAGTCAGGGGTTAGCCATTAGAATAGATTCGTTTGTTTGCTAACAATTGGAAAACTGAAAGACATTTGAAATCATTGGAATTATTGAGAATTTGTGGTAAATGTGACCAAAAGGGATCAAAGGGTGGATAAGTGTTGGACAACCTTCAGGCGCACCCCTTGACTACCCATAGCTTTGAAGTTAGTTTTGGTTTTCAAAGTAAAAATAGTATATGATATGAATTTTCACATCACTTCCACTTCTATTTCACAAATAGTTGTACAAAAAAATCTATAGAAAAGCTTTTGTGCTTTTATTGATTACATGTCTTATATATCTCTTATACATTGAGCAGTTTTTGGGCATATATTTGGCAAAACAGAGCTTTTCCTATGATTTGAGTTTGGTTTACAGTTTTTGGCTTTTTTAAAGTCTCTCTCTTTTTCTATTCAGCGTTTTGTCTCTTAAGTTGTTTTCACACACTTTGGTCTAAAGTTTTTGTTTGTAAAATAATGTTCACATTGTTTGGCAAAAACATATATTACATAAAAACAAAATTCAATTCAATTCAAGATTTTAACAAAAAGAGAAAATTCTCTCAGTTTTGAGTAAAAAGTTATTTCAACTGAAATTCGTATCGATTCTCAGTTTCACTCAACTCTAGATATAGTCCTAAATAAATGATATTTTTCGCTCTCTTTATATATTGACTAAAAAATGTTTACTAAATAAGAGACAAAAATATTGATAGAATTTGTCATTCAGATCGATATCACAAAAGAGACTGAAATCAGTATTTGTTATATATATTGCACTCATTTTTATATAAATATGTTTTAAGAAAAACTTTTTTTATTATACAATTTGAAAAAATTTTAAAGAATGTTAAAAACGGAAAACACTTTTTTGTAGTATTTTTAACAAAATGTATTTCATTGTAATATTTGAATACAATTTTTTGTTCTCATAAAAGAAAAACCCATTTTTATAGTCATTTGATTTTGTACTCAATATATAATATAATAAAAGTTTCTTTTTTTCTGATTTAATGAATGTTTAAAAGTTTTCAATATTTTCTTTGAGAAACAAAACATTTGAGATAAAAGTGTTTTTAACAATCGATGGAATGACTGAACGCATCATTATTTAGGGAACAGTTTGAGACGAAACGAAAATAATGTTCGGTTTGAACCAAATTGTCATTTAGGGAATCGAACCCTCGATAGCGGTTGTGATGATTGACTGCAATCTAAATCATGATTAAGTGAATGGACTTTCTTTAAGGTATTGAAAACAATATTAACATTCAGTTCTTTGTGACCAAAAGAGTCATAAGAATTACAATTACTTTGTATTTGAGAGTTAGAGTCAAAGATGAGATCAATTCATACAAATGTAAGTGATTTCAAGTAATGTAAAGTCAGTTAATATGAAAACAATATTCCATTTGATTGTAAGTCAAGTCAAAGGACAACCATTTGAGTGAAATGACATTCAAGTGTTGTTTGCGGAAAACGTCGTTCATATCATAAGTACAATCATTTTGATGGCACATAAGCCCTGTGCCTAATATTCCGGTGTTAGGAATAGACGTTTTCCGACGACGGCAGTGAAAAGTGTCGATAAGTTATGTAATCTTCAGATACTTGTGCTTTAAGGGGACGTCTCTTCGCTCGCAACTTATAGGCAAAGAAGACAATAAGAGTGATTGTAAGCATTAGCACAACAAAGACAACTGCACTCAACGCTATGCCCAGTGCCGACAACGATATAACATTCCTTTCGCTATGAGATAATGTCCTCACCTATGGGTGGATAGAGAATAGACTTCTGAATAACACATAAAACACGACTCCTTTCAGTCAAACAATATAATTAAGGGTTGTTTGAGTTGTTTATAGTTTTGAGTCTTATTTCAAATCCAAACTATTATTGTATTAACTCTTATGTCATTAAAGCTAAAGGTTTTCAAAGCGTTCAATGAGTTTATACCCAAAGGAACGGTAGGATCGATATGTTTGACATAAATAAGCCTTTTCTGATGGCATTACAAATAGTTATAGAATCATGTCTTCCATCACTTACTTGAGAGCATTTTCTATGACTTGACTCAAATTCTGCAATATTTCTATTCTTCTCATTCATATAAGGCATCGGTTTATTGGTCTCACTCTTCAAGTACTTCCCGTTGGCCTCAACACAGACTGTATAACAATTCTCGGGCTTCAGATCTGTCACATGAGATTGCCTTTCGAGAGGACCCAAGTATTTATGCGCCACAGGGGGTGCCAGAGGGGGTGTACTGTTAGTTAAGTAGTATTCAAGGGTAAAGCCGCCCACAAGAGTCTCATTTTGCACTTCCCATCGGATGCCCACTTGAGTGGACTCGAGCTTTGATACTTCCATGAGTGAGATGAGAGGAACGGGACAGAAGTCAATGGGATGTAAACTTGCGATAGACTTATCTCTTAGTTTCTCGGGATTAGAGCACAACATGTCTTCCCTATCATTGAGCGCAAGCACACGGGAGTGACTTTCCAGCCATTCATACAGTGATAAGAGTCTGCAGTCGCAATAGAAGGGGTTATTGTCGAGATAGAGGGCCTGTAGGCCAGTGCTATTGGCCAGTATTCGAGGGTCTATTGACGCCAACTGATTCGAGGAGAGATCGAGTGTTAATAAGTGTTGAAAGCATTCAAAAGTGTTATAATCAATGTCTTCGATGGCATTGCTTTGCAGGAAAATCACTGAAAGATTGCTTGAGTTAAGGAACGTCTCATTCGTTAGTTTTCTTATATTATTGTTTGAAATGAACACTTCGTTAAGACTCTGGAGATTATGAAAGTGTATGTCTTGTAAGCGATTATAACTCAAGTCTATAGTTCTTAAAGCGTTTAAGTTATTTAAGACAACGACAGACAACTGGTTGTGACTCAAGTCTATTGTCTCCAAATCCAAGAGTCGCTCAAAAACTGAAGAGTCGTTAAGAACAGAGAGTCTGTTATTAGCCATTGAAAGCGACACTAAATTAGGACAGACAGCGAAGGACTGGGAGTCCAAGCGATGGATTCGATTGGAGTGGAGGTCAAGGATCCTAAGGGCTGTTAATCGGGTGACGCCATCGTCGGGAATGTCTGATATCTGGTTTGACTGAAGCTTTAGTGATTCAAGTCTTCTAAGGCGTTGGAGGGCGTGAAGGGGGAAGTGGTCGAGTCGGTTACCAATAAGTATGAGCTCTACTAATGTGTTCTCCAGACCTCCGAACGAGAATTCGAGTAAACTATTGATTCGATTGGACTGTAGGTTAAGACTGACGAGCGGTAGGCCATAGAAAGCGTAGGCCTCGACTGCTTGGATGTCATTTGATTCCAAGTCCAGAGTCGATAAACTCTTCAACCTATTGAGCGCCTGCACAGGAATGGCATTCAGTTTGCTATTGACTAAACTCAGAGACTTAAGGCTTGTCTCTAATCCTTCCAACGACTCGACCGACACATTGACCAGAGATGGCACTGATATATAGATCTGTTCTATTGATGAAAAATTCTCAAACACTCTTTCGGGCAAAGAATTCAGGGTTTGATTAATGCTATAAACGCTGAACGACTTAATAGGTCGTGATATCAATAGAGTTAAGACTTCTCTCAACTGATAAATGGCTTCTACTTTGCAGTCTATAAGCAATCCTTCGTCCAAATCATAACACGAACACAACGGCGCGCACCCGACAGATGACCCGTTCCCGTTCGACTGGCCCTCTAAGGGGGCAGCGATTGGGTCGGCAATGGGTCTGACGGCTAGAGTTGAAAGAGATAGCGATTGAGTGAGAGGTAGGGCTTGTAATACAAACTGTGGTTGGAATGAACGGCTCATCCCTTCCCTTATGGACAATGTATGACCGATAAGACCTAACGAGGAATCAGATGAAGAATCTGACGAATGAGTCAATACTAAACACTCGATAAGTAAAGCCATTCCTAAAATGGTTGACAACTTATTGTCAGTTCTTATACGACTTGTCATATCTTTCAGCAGTTTTTCTGTCAATAAAACAAAGAGAAATCAATAAAACATTCCGTTTTTGACAACAAATCCTGAATTGTTTGAGTCTTTGGACCACTTTTTGGCTGACATTTCAATGTATTTCAAGACAGGAATCAGTTTTTGGGTCAACGCATAAACCAATACATAAACTACTCGTGCCTTCAGAGCCATTACTACCAGTTCTGTGGCATTCATTTCAATACAAATTCTCTATTAATATAACATTAAATCAAAATTAAAACAAAAAAACATTTCAAACAAATTCACAAAACATTAAATCAATCAAAAGTCAATTTGAGTCCATTTGCGGGTCGTATGACTCACTCATGACTCCATTCACTCCATACCAGTGCCAACAAAGCACTCATACACTCAACACAAACACTTACCAACCCTTGGGTGCCGTCACTCCACAGACCAGACCATTGTTTCGGTCTTTAAGTGATTTACGAAATAATAAAACAATTGAAACAAAACTCAATTTCGACCAAAAAATCGAATCGAAGTTCGAATTGATTTCGAACGGACTGTAAGTCTAAGCGATTTGAAGACAACATAACTATTATTAAACTTATTGCGCACTTAATAACCAAACAGAGCTTCGAATGGAATGTATTCGAACCTAAAGTTAAGGCAGAATTTTCGAGACTTGACGCAAACAATGCTTATATAGGTTTGCATTCATTGACGTCATTCACGGCTAAGCCAATCGAATGCATCGATTGTTGCACTCATTCCATGAAAATATGCCTCATTCCAAACGTACGTCACTTTAGGTGACAAATCATATCCTTCTTCACAACCACTTCTGTATTGATCTTCAATACAATTCCATTGCATTCACTCTAATATGAACTCCTCTTCTCTTCTAATAATTATTATATACTTTTTGTATTGAGTTTTACATAAATATCTGCAACGAAACCAATGAATAACAGCTCGCAAACAATGTGACAAAAAAAGATTTTTCGGATTCAAGGAATTTCTCAATTTTTGTCTTGAGTTCTAAACAGGGATTAAATTATTTGTTTTATTGAATACAGTTTTTACGATTGAAACGATTGCAAAACAGGTTCCATATATTTGGCATTGAGTTCACGATTAGTATTAAATATAACTATGAATTATAGTGTTCACAAACGGGATATTTGTGTTGATATCTATTGACTGCAGAAGTATCTTGATCAAGATACTTCTGCAGTCAATAGATATCAACACAAATATCCCGTTTGTGAACACTATTACCCGTTTGGGAACCCATTGTGAGATCCGACGGAAAACGAATGAATTTTTGGTTACAATTTAATTATTACTTTAATTATGAAAGAATTGTAATAAAATTAATTCATTTATTACTTATAATATTTTGTATGAGTTTTTGCAATAATATTCGGGACAATAAAGTGGACTCTAATGTGGATCTAATGGTAAACAACTGAATGCCTGAAAACATGTTTGCCTTTAAAAGAGGTTAAGTCAATAGCAGACAAAACAACATATTTTTGTTTTTTAATAACTTTTATAAATATTATTAAATGAAAAGATTGTGTGAATATATGTAGAGATGAAATGGATTTAAAGTTATGCCAAATGTCTGATAAGTCTATGGATTAAGCAATGGATAGATTAGAAGGGATTAGAAGTTAGGCTAATATTATGTACAACTCGTTAGCCTTTAATGCATTTAATGCACAAATGTTTTCGAATTGTTGTCTATGTCTTCAAGAGATGGTTTGGTCTCAAAAGATCATAAAATTACTGTCTTTAGTGTATTGACCACAAGTGGTGTCAAAGCGGGAACTAATGGTTTGTACATAATATTCAACAAACACTTCCAGAAGATGACAACCAATCCATGGATTGAAATGAAAATATTTGAATAAAATAAACATTTTTTTAATTAAATATTTATTGCATTAAAGAAAACATGAATTGAATTGAATTTGAATTAAATTCAACTTTTAATAAACATTTCAAACAAAACACTTAGTTTTGGATCTGATTGTGTTGTCCATCGTCTGACTCGTGGCAACCATTCTTTCGTTGTCTTTCAATGGTTCCAAATGTCTTTTTGATGGCTAGAAGTGGTTTAGAGTTGAGTGAAGACAACACTTCTTTGGCCACACATTCCTCTGGCAAAGCATATCTTCGGGTGAACTCATGGCTAATCCATTCTCTTCCTGTTTGCCATCAATGACAACATTGTTGTCAATTGTCTTCACTTTGATCTCTTCTGGTTTGAAATGACTGTAATAGAGTTTGACAGAATTGAAGGGACGGCTGAAGACTCCAATCGCTGTCATCCATATCGAGGGTGATTTCGGTCAATGCCAGACATCTCGATAGTTGTGACCGAAGCGATGAGGAGTGAATCCAATCAAAGACATTATAGTTGACTGAATGTGAATGAGATGTCTATACAGACAATGCATTCACTTCTCATGTGTTTTGACTTCGATATACTTTTGAGAATATTCTTCAATACATTCATATAGTGGTCACCACTCGAACATCAATGGTTTAGCAGTTGGTCTTCGAGGGTGAGTGCGAAGAGTGCCCTCACATATACCCTGGTTGTGAAGGGAGAGACCCAGACATTATTGCTGTTATATTCATTTATTTTACAGAATATTCTATTTTCCAGAATTAAATTAAAGAGAAATTGGTTTTAGTTTGAAATGAATTCACTTTTTGATGATATCTATAGATATTTGGATGAGTTTGTCATTGGTGTCGTTCCTCCGGCGATGAGTATCTTGAGAAGTTGACCGCGCGTTCGGACGCTCTCCACAAAGAGTGTGTCAAATACCCCTGAGTATAGTTTGTCATTAGGGGAAAGGGGGTTGAAGTTAGTTTTGATATGAGGGTTGTGGTGAGAAATGTGTTAAATGATTTTGATAGGTAGAGACAGAGGAATAGTGTGCGGTTAAACGTTTTGGTCAGTTCGGTTAGGGCTGGGCTGGTGTTGAGGACACGTCTTTAAATTACTTTAAATAACATTTTTATGAAATTATTTCAACGATTCCTCAAAAACAGTTGTTTTAAAAATCAATAAAAAAAGTCAAAATATGCAAACATTCCTTCTTTAGTTCACTTCAATAAACACATTGTTTGTAAAATTTTTATTTATTAATTGATTTCAAATACAATTTGTAATGTATTTGACGTCAGTTGACAATAACGGTTAGTTGTCTGCATTGGTGCAGTATTGACAATATCGGTGAAATACTGTATGAAATAATGATTTTTATTGATTTCAAATAACATCAGAATATTCTTTAATGTATTTCTTCATTCATTAGAAACAAATTCATAATAAATGAAAGAATATATTCTTTCAAATACAATACGAGAATATTGTGGACAAAGATTTTGATGTCTTTCACAGAAGTTTACAAACAATTCATTTTTCAAAATCATAACCATATGTTCAATGCTTCCGAAACACAATCTATGGCTTACCTCAAGCCAACTGGCCTTCAGAAAAATAATGTCATCAAACATATGAATTGCATATCAGGTCCCAAACAGAAGAGTTTGGGATCAGACCATTGATTCCAAAGGTTTACTACCAGTGAAACAATTTTCTCAATTTAATTAAATGTTTGACAAAAGGTTTGAAAAGAGTTAAAGAAATGAATAAATGGTCTGATCTTTGAGAAAAAGTTCATTACCTCTAAAGGCTTGCATCACATCTTAGGAATCGAAACAGAAGACAGAATCGAAAGCTGGTCTCTAATGATAAGGAGTATTAGTCTAAGCCATACTGTCCTCATTTGATGGCATAAAACATTGAGTGATCGCCAATACTATAGAGTCTGTAGTTATCGATTAATACTGTCTTTTAGTAAATCTTTATGCAATTGTTCACAATCTCATTGTCTTAACCCTTGAACTTCACCACCTGTTTACCGAAAATTGTCAAAGAATAAAATCAATGATTTTTAACAATAAAATTGTAATAAAAATACAAAACAATATAATTTCAATTAATTTATGATTTCATATGAATTTAATTTTGAATTTTTGGACAAAACTTTAGACAATTGAAAAAATCAAATGCAATACTATTTTGAACGTCTGGTCGACATTCCAGTGGTTTCAATGAGTTTTTGATCACTTTTATCCTGTTCTTCACAAATCTTTGCATACTTTGCATAAGAAACGGTCTGTTCGTCGTCTTCATCCAAACCACGTTTATGTTCATTGGAGTCGGGATTATTGGACTGATTTCGACACAACTCCAGTTTCTTCTCAATTGCTTTCACCTGGTCTTTAGGTGGCGTCGAAACCGAGTTAATCATTGACCACAAGGCTATGGAAGGGAAAGACATTTGGAATTAAATCTATAAAACATATGACATCTCAATGACTAACTGCTCATAACTTTCTGCAGGTCTTGTATTTCATCGCTTCGGTCGACGTATAATAAATCAGTTAAATAACTGAAAACAAATGCAAACCAATGTATAATTGAAGGCATTTCATGGCATTCCATGTCATTCCATACCTGTCCAAATTGACCTTCACTTTACTGGCGGCGTAAACCACAGCCGATAAAGCGATCTTCAATTAATGGTTAAATCAAATCAATTGTTAAAATCAAAGATAAGTTCAAATGAATAATACCTGCGAAGGACTGAACAAAAAGCAGGAGTTTGTCGAAAACGTCTGATCAATGAAATGGTCGATATGTGGCCGAAAGCGCTCCGGGTCTCCACTTTGAGGATAACGGGTCTAAGGGTTTGATTGAATGAATAAACAAAAAATGTTTTCATAATTATAAATGCCTTCAAATCGATGAGAAAGCCTTCAATAGGTCTCAAAGGGTTATAAACATTTAAATGATATTTCAATTTTTGCATTAAAAGCAATTCATTGTTCAGGACAATATCGGACGCCTTATTTCGATCCCCCTTAACGTTGGCCACGAATTGAGTCATCGAAACGTTGAACTCTTCCACCTTTGCGGCCAAATAGACACACGTGACCACCACGTGCTTCGGGTGGAAGTCCATCACTGAGTTGTTGAGATAAAAGCGTTTGAAGTATTGAAATGCCGTTCCCTTTAAGACAACAACCCATTGATTGATTGCAACACTCAAGACATGAAGACATCTGACATACGATGACATAAGACATACCACAACACTCTTAGGCATCGGTGGAACAAATTTGCGACAAAAGTCCCTTAAAATCGTTTCATAATATTTGGTTAAAAGTGATTCTTCGGTCGGACTCAAGAACTCATCGAAAACATTGATCTATTGGTAAAACAAATGACAATTAAGTCAATTATGTGATTGTCTTTGGATTACCTCTGAGTCGGTTCTTCGGCTGTGGATGAATGACTGGTTGGCGTCTGATCTCAATTGACTTAATTGGGATTCAGTGGAAAACATCCAAAACTTGCTTTGAGTTGAAGTCGAAAACATTGTTTAATATTAATATAATTGTAATAATTGTTATAATTATTCAAAAATCAAATTTCATTTCAATAATAAAAACCAAACAAAACGTAATTTGTTTTATATTGTCCAAACTTTATGAAATGAACGTAATTTATGAATAAAATGAATTTAGTAATGTTTAATCTATGTTAAATATTACTAGACCATGGTCAATCATTATGAAATCAACAGTATCAAGGTTAAATTATTAAATTCAATAAAATTACAATTTATATAAACATTGAATGAGTTATTCATAAAATTTCAGACAAATAAATATTACAAAAATTAATCAAAATATTATTAAAACCTTTTTCTCACATTTAATGCTTATAATTGAAATAATTGTTATTTTAATAATTTTTAATCTTTATTATTAATAATAATAATTTGTATTGAATTGAATGAAATATTTATCTAAAGTTTTAAGAAAATAATAAATAAAATTATAATTAAAATAATAATAATTGAAAAGTTTTATAAAGTTTTTATTAAAAGCTTATAATTGAATGCATTAATACTTTGAGTGAAAATCAATTAAAATGTTTGCCTGATTTGAGTCAATAATGAATACATCGCTTGAATACAAATTTTATTTTAATCATTATTTTGTGTTTTAGTGAAATTGATTTCATTATTAATAACAGAATCATTAATCAAGCGTATAATGAATTGATCCCATGTCCTGTCAATTGCTTTCATTAAAAATATATTTATTTTTTATTTATTTTTTATTCCTTTTTTCGAGTGATATATAAAACGAGATTTAAATCAAAATTTCAAGACTTTATAAATTGTGACTAAATTTTGTTGTTTTCATTTTAAGATTAAATGACATTAGTTTTGAATTTAAATTTTTATCATTAGATAAACACTATTTTTATTGAAAAACTCTTTAAAGTTAATGAAAATTTCGAAAGTTATAAATGAATTGAATTTTTTTTTATTACTTTATTATTCATTGATCGAAAGGTGTTTTAAAAAACATTTCTCAACGGAAACAATTAGATAATTATTTTGAATAAAATTTGTTAATTCAATATATAATTTCGATATGACTTAAGTCACGACAAAGACAGATGTGATTATCAATTGTTTTATCAATTTTTGCCGCTTTTTGTTTCAAAATTAATTGCATTATTAATAAGTGAAAAACAGGTGAAAGTTATTAAAAAAATTATGAAAAACTCTTTCCCACAAAATATGTGTTTGAAAGCTATTAAAGTGAAATGTATTTTATAGTAAGGAATGTATGCCACGAATGTTAGATTGAGTGCCGATAAGCACCCAATCGGGAAATATGGTCTCCGACTCCAATAGCTATAAATCAAATGCAAAAGACATTAATATATTCTGAGCTCAGAAGCCCTGAACAGACACAACAGAACAGACTTCAAGCTATGCAACGATTCGATGACTTCAATACTTTTAACCCTCAATCATATATCAGTCGATAGTCTATTGATTTCATAAAATATGCGATAAATTAATGATTTAATTTCAGTTGTAATTAAAGTATTCATAAATTTTGTTATGAATTGAATAAATATATTGCAAAACATATTGAGAATGTTATACATTATTATGAGATTTAATATATATTTTTTACACTTGAATGCAATCAAAGTTTTTAAGGCATTATTTTGAAAGCTATTTATCGGCTCTGAGACCCCATGCCGTCGATTGGATCAAAGTTTTGAGTTCATTATTCGCAAAAAAAGTAATAAAAGTTAAGAACATTTTGAATTTATTCTAATTTTTTCATTACATGTATTGAGAAAAAGTGTTTTCACATAAAAACAACATTTCTTTTGAAGTGTACAAGAATATAGTGAAAGCAAATGACTTACGAACTGATAATTTTAAGATTCATATCGTTAGCAGATTTTGACTCTGGTATACATTGTATGAGACTTTCAAATGTATTCAATATATCCCTCTATAGCGAGGGTTGAAGCCATTCATCAAAAAACACATTCAAATAAAAATCTTTTCTATTTTTTATTGAAAGAAAGACTTATTTTCTTTGTTTTGTATTGATATAAACGAAACAAATCATTCAAATTCTTGAAAAATAATATTTTTTGCTCTTTTCAAATATGCTTTTCCGAGACTTCAATTTTGACCCCATTTTATTGAATTCATAAATTCAATTGAATTTCATTTTTGATTAATTTCTTATTAAATTATTGTTCAATTATTTAAATATCATTCAATTCAATGGCTTTATATAAATTAGTGAAAGTGTTTTCATTGAATATAGACTCAAAAGTATTTGAATTGATGTTTGATATGAATTCTAAACATCAATACAAATGTTGTTATTTTTAAATAAAAATTTAATTTACAATTAATTTGCTATTCATTTAAGAGTTTATAAAAGAGTTTATATTAAAAAATAATAAATTTGTTCAGAATTTAATACATTTAAAACACAAATAACTTATCATTAAATTGTAATTCAAGACTTGAAGGAATGTCAATCCTTTGGACCTAGATCAGTTGTTATTGTTGTTTAATCAGAGAAGATAACAAAAACAGAATTAATTAAAAGTTATTTCAAGAAATGTTTCGTTTAATTAATTATCTTTTGTTTAATTTTATTTCTGTCAAAATTCAAATACTTTTTCTTTAAGAAAACTTTATATTAATTCTGAAAAATTATTCTAAATTTTATCGCTTTTAAAAATCTAAAGTTATTTCAATTTTTGTATTTATATTTTATGTAAAATTCCTCCAAAACTCTTATCTTTAAATGAATTATTTTTTATAAAACAAAAGAAAAAACATTTTTATTATTCATAAATAGTGCAAAACTTTTTACTTTTTTTTGAATCAGTTTATCGTCAAAAGTTGACTTGTTTTTGCAGAAAGACTTACTGAAAACAATTGTTGTTTTTCTCTTTTTTAGTTTACTTTTGAGAACTATTTTTAGTACTAATTAAAGTAATTAAATGAAATACTAATTATAATTGTTTGCAAACATGTTTACAAACGTTTATCAAAATGAAAACATGGGTTTAGTGACCAAACTTTGAGACATTTTATTTAGTGACCAAACTTTGAGACATTTTATTTAGTGACCAAACTTTGAGACATTTTATTTAGTGACCAAACTTTGAGA